>DWKL01001182.1:0-15331 GCA_018249415.1 Phareas burnsi | reverse complement strand
ATAAAAAAAATGCAAGTGTCCATGGGCTACAGTGACCACTTAACATCAGGTGACCTGCCCATTCGTTTGCTACTCGTCAAGTATACAAAAAAATGTGGTTGTCCATGGGCTACAGTGACCATTTAACATCAGGTGGCCTGCACATTCGTTTTCTACTCGTCAAATATAAAAAAAATGCAAGTGTCCATGGGCTACAGTGACCACTTAACATCAGGTGACCTGCCCATTCGTTTGCTACTCGTTAAATATAAAAAAATTGTGGGTGTCCCTGGGCTACAGTGACCACTTAACATCAGGTGACCTTTACATTCGTTTGCTATTCGTCGTAAATATAAAAAAAAATACAAATTAATTCACCGTGAGCTAAAATCTTTTCATAAACGAAACTATCATTTTTAAATACGGTTAAATACATAACGTGGAGCTCAGCGTCTACAATTATAAGATTCAGCTACGCTAGCTTGGAGCTCGACAAAAGTCCACTATTTAATAAATATAACTTGTCTAGTATTTTTAACGCTGCGTACTTAAACGGAAGTGCTCGCTTTGTTCCAGGTCAGGTAGACCTAAATTCTTTATTTACCGACTAACTGTGCCGTGTGGGTTTAACCGCGTTGATATATATTTCATTTAACATAGTATTTATGTACTTTTAATCTCATTATTATGGAATTTGTTAATTCGATTCGAAGCGATATGTTTCACTTTAAATATGGCAGAGCCCTTCGTGTTTTAACTCCGGAGGTACCACTGAGTCCGGAGGACCGGAGGTGCCACGCCTATTTCGTCTAAACGTGCCTGTTTTCTGGTTTTAAGGTCGAAGGGGGAATAGTGATTAGATGGTAGAACTATTCGTATACTATGGTTCGTCCGGGAGGTACCACCACCACCACCCTCATAATAGGTCGTGAGGCAATACTTGTGTTTTGGTTAGGGAGGTGTGGTCGCTAGGTACACTTATAGAGAGACGACCATTTTAGTTCTCAGTAGTAACGCATCTACGTACGATCTCAAATAGGGCTTCAGTCCCGTTTGATGTTAGATGTGAATGTCCATGGGCTGCAGTAATCACGTAACATCAGGTGCCCTGCACGCTCGTTTGCTACTCTTCTCAAATAAAAAAGTAAAAGAGAGTGAGAGAGATATATATTGACACGAGTCGTTGCAACTTTGTCTTCAAGGGTAGCAACTTGTCTGTGGCCGACCTTAAGCAGAACTTTCTAGCTACTAAGTAATGCTATTTAGGATTGACCACAAATGTCAATGGGCGCCAGTGATCACTTACCATCAGATGAAATACACACTTGTAGAAGTAGGGACCTTCTATTCTATAAGAAATCTTTTGAACCAAACAAGAACCTTTTGAGAAATAACGCTTTAATAAAACTTTCTACACTTATAGCCCCACACTAGGATTCCCTGTGTAATGGGTGCCAAGGACACATACAAAGACGAGCACCCAAACCAAGAACAGATATCTTAATTAATCCTTTAAATGTCTGCATGGCCGGGAATAGAACCCGTAACCCTCTGCGCGTCTGATCGGTATGGTAACCCCTGCGCCACGCGGGTAAAACTAATTGTAAACCAAACCAAGTAAAAAACTCTTATTTTTACGTTTATATAGAGTCACGTAATAATTTATTAAAGCTTAATCGTTAGTAAGTAATATACTATTGATAGTATAAGCGATGTTGGTAGTAAGGCAGTGCGCTTATATGATTTGCCTGATACGCTATTAGTGGTCAGAAGCAGCGACTTCATTTTGCAACTGACGCAGGGATCACTTAACATCAGATTGTCTGAATACCCATTCGTTATTTCTGTTTGTATACAAAAAATAACTTTGCTTACTTCTAATTACTAATTAACTATAACAGGATTAGGTAATGTTTCCCTTAAATTTTAACTTTTGGATTCTATTGAAGTCTTCTCATAAATGATATAAGCCAACGTTTATCTTAGATTTGAATGTCACTTTGATAACAAATAACGTGTCCTTTATAAGATATCAAAATAACATGAAAACATATTGACTTATAATAACGGTAACGACTCATTATGGACGTCCGGACTTCCGCGTTTGTTACCGAAATGAGATCGGCTGAGTCTCGAACATTCTTGTCACAAATCATCCGACCTGATTAATTCTTAGGGAAAATCTTCCAAACGGAAAAACACACGAAACGTATGGAGACAATATGAAGACTCCGGCGAACGTTGAAAGTGGAATTTAAATATGTAAGGAATTAGGAGAAGGGGTCGTGGGGTGGTGGGGTGCGGGAGAGAGAGGGGTCGGTTTTTCAAAAACTAGAAAGAGATGAACACGCTTAGTATCGCGATCTGAGCGTTGCCGCTTCCCGGCTGCACTGCGCGGAGGTTAGACGGATACGTCGCAAGACATTGCTAATTAGTTCAACATATCGTACACCATACGATCAAACTGTGATGACCTAATGGTAAGACTTCAGCTTGATACACTTATGGAGTCCGAGCTTCACAAGCACCTGTGGCTTTTGAAAGTCACATACGTCATCATCAACCTAGGACAGTTCCACTGCTCAGCACGGGTCGTTTTTCAAAATGAAAAGGGTTAGGCCATAGTCTTCTACGTAGGTAGACATAATAAATATTCGAGGACTTTAGAGAAAAGTCTTATATATGTATTCTCAGAATGTATTCCTTCACCGTTAAAGCAAGTGATAATTAATATCTTTAAAGTTACATGAGTATTAAAAAATAATGATCACTTACTGCTACTTCAGTAATCTACTCGAAGATGTGTGAATCCATTTCGAACTTGGTTAGCTCGGTGAAATATGGCCTAACCCATCCTACCTTTAATATAGCCATCGTATGGGCATGCCAGGATTTACCAGCGAATAACTCAGTAGCTGCCAAAAAATCTCATCTTAAGATATAAGGACCTCGCGACCCACGTTGTCGTGTGCAGCCCACGCACGCGCCGTAATGAACGCGCGCGGGGGAGGTAGTTAGACAATTTTACAACTGCGCCGCTCCGTTTTTTGGGAGACTCGCGTCGCTAGGTGTGTTCTCATAGATAAGGTAACGTGAAGAAGGGGCACTTAAGATTTCCTAATAGATGAATAGAACTTGCTATGTAATCTAAATTATTTTTTCTATTGCATAATACAAACGCCATCTGCGTTTATAATAACAGTACATAGTATTGATTTTCTTCTCATTTCTAATTTCTAATTACAAAATTTCTAGGAAGCTAAGAAACGTTTTATGTAAATTGCTATAAGACTAACGTAATAATTAAGACTTATTAAACTCTCACGCTGGGAGTCCGGAGTTCGAATCGCACGCACCCCTGATTTGCCGAGGTTATATGCGTATTAATTATCGCCTGATTTGATGGTGAAGAAACAAATTGTGAGGAAACCTACACATCTGAGAGTTCTCAAAGACGTGCGAGGTCTACCAATCCGCACTTGGCCAGGATAGTGGACTATGGCTTAACACTTCTCTTTCTGAGAGAAGACCCGTGCCCTATTAGGCATGGGTGAGTCTTGTCATATTTGTGATATTTACGATGTGATGTAGTCGATTAGTCTACAATCAATTTAAAAAAGTGCATACATGCCCTACAGTAATCGATTCAAAAACATTAAAAAACATTTAATTGTCTATGCTTTCATGATTTTGATGATATACAAACAGCTTCAGTTTATCAATATCGTGATCAACTATGTTACACTAACATAATAACTGACTCGCACTTCTGATCCTCCATAATCTTTGCGCACTTCTGTAGGTGAATACAAATTTGCATATGTCGAAATAATTTAGGGGGTACCCCCACACACACACCGCGCTAATGTGTGCTCATATTGGCAACTAAGAACAAGAAAATTGCGTAGACGTAGGGGAAGAAGCTCGAGGAAAAATGCCATACGACTTTCTTAGATGGAGGAATTTTAGCTTTATTGATCATTTCCTGATGTTTTCCCCCACCACCCTCCCCCCGCGTTAATCCTAATGTACAGAGTTATGCTCTGTAAGGGTTTTTACAGATGAGTATGCATTCGGGTATTCAATTCTGAATTGTCTATTCGTTGTGCAATTCTGGAGTATACAACTTCTAAAAAAGTATTCGTGGCTAAAAGGCTGGTCGCACTCATTTTTGTCCCAGGCTAGACTGTGACTATCCTGGGCTCTCCTGGACTATACTGGGCTCTTTCTCCATTCTCTCTCCATAACTGGGATAGGGTTTGAGCATGCCAGCGTGTAACTCCAGTGCCGATTGCTGGATATGGGTTAGTGGTCAATCTGCGTCGATTGACATCAACCCACACGACCTTCGATAAGGTTTAAAGACTGCTATCCATTGATAAAAACCGAGGCCGACAGCTTAATGTAACCTCCGAAGCACGAAACCTTATCAACTTTAGTCCTATTTGGGGACGGTCACTAATAATAATGGGCGGCAGTGACCACTAGCTAAAGTGGACTGGATGCTCGTTTTCTACTTTTATAATATAAAACAGCATAGTAGGTGAAACGATAGTTCATCCGGTGAAGTACCACCGCCGCTCATAATCCGCCGCAAATCAATCCTTGGGTTTCGTTTGGAAGCGACCATCTTTGGGTGTTCTCGGGAGTAGTGACGCTACGTACGACCTGTGATAGAACTTCAATTTCGTTTGAGGTTACATATGGGTGACCGTGGACTGCAGTAACCACTTAACACCAGGTGGCCTGCACGCTCATTTGCTACTCTTTAAAGATAAAATAATAAAACGCTTCACTTAGACATTAAGAAGCGTCCAACAATCGTCCCCCTGCAATCCCTGTCACAATATAATAGATCGTTGAAGCACTTCTGTTCACTTGTATTTACCGATGGCCTAATTTACCACAGAAGCTGATCAATCCAGTCCTTGTCGATTTAGTTTTTTTATATGAAGATCGCAGGAACTGAGTATGCAGTCCGCCTAATGGATACTGCCACCCATGGTTATTCTTAATCCATATAGGATTAGAGTTGATGAAATGAAATTAAACACAATTATTTTATATGGGCCTACAGGGCATTTACAAAATTTTCGGTGGCAATATTTTTCTACTGCTGGACCGGAACGCGACCTCAACTGATCAGGCAAAAAACTCAGTGGGCTTGTCTTGTCATTTTGGTTATATCTTTCTCAGAGTTACATCTGAGCTAAGTTATGCCTTATATAAGAGTCCACCTCACCAGACCTTTTAAGCCCAATGCTCAACACCACTTAACAGTGCTGTTATAGGACAGAAACTAATCTAGGGATGGTGGAACTTGATTTAATTATCTTGGAAACTCTACAATAAAAGCTGGCTATGTGTGTGTCAGCAAGCAGTGATAGCTTAATGGTTAAAAATCCGGCCTCTCACGCTGGGTGTTCGGGGTTCGAATCCCGCACGCACGTATAGTTTTTCGAAGTTATGTGCTTATTGGTGCGTGAAGGAAAACATCGTGAAGAAACCTACTCACCTGAAAGTTTTTTGTTGAGTTGTCGAAGGTGCGTGTAGCGTAGTCTTTGATAGACTCTCCACTAGTCCACTCTTGGCCAGCGTGGTAGATTGTGGCCTAAACTTCTTGTTCAGAGAGAATACCCATACCCAGCAGTGGGACATTAATGGGCTGATCACGATATTTAAATTTATTTAAAAAATGTAACCTAACCTTTTCTATTGCGTAATTATAAAATTAATAAAAAGTCATAGCGGTATATTTACAACCAACCCCCCGCGATCCCCTTCAAGCTCGTTTGAACCCTCGAAAGGCGCGGAGCAAGATCTAGCTCAAATCGCTTTGCGCTCGTTAAAACCTAAAATTGGACCTAAGATTGGTCTTATTTCATAAGATATTGTACCCATTCGCAGTATTTTAGAAGGAAACTTTTGAGGCAAAATAATATGGAAGGATTTTGAATAGAATACTCGATTAACCCTTCAAGATGTAGTTTCTTTATTTGATGCATTTAACGGCTTTAACCAATTTTTACCCGACTGCGGAGGAAAGAGGGTTGTTTTTCGAGTGTAAGTATGTATGTCAGTTTCTTTGCCACTGATTGTAGCTTAAATGATTAATGTGTTTTAACGTATGAGGTGTCGTTAGATTTGTCTTCGTAGTGGGAGTGACATTGGGTACATTAAGTTACAAAAATTTTGAATATTCTCTTTCATTTGTTTTTTCGGTGCGGCATATACTTAATTAGTTTTGTGTTTTGTATAGTTAATAGTGTCAGTACTTTGCGGAAATCCATGCTTTAAAGCTACTTCGCAACAATCCGCGACCAACATACATGATGGTATATATATTTTTAATTACATAACGAGTACTCGATATGCTGGTTTTTTAATTGCCTATATTTCGACCCAGTTGGTATATACCTTGCCAAGACATGCAGTGTGCACGGCCCTCCCTCCCACACAGGTACATGCACAAGCAGAAAACAATAACAAAAAATATAAACCACCATACATAACACCACCGACACGTGCTTCGCACCAAAACGGAGCATCATTAGGGCAAGTTAACTCTACGACGGTTAATCGCTAAGTTTTTTCCTAACTTTAAAAATGTGTGTTTTGTTTCTAATTTAATTTGCCTTATTACAATCAGTAGCGGTCACATATACCCCTACCTGGAACAAAATGACGGCCGGCCCTCTAGAATTCTCCCTTTAAGAACATAAGTCTTCCTGTACCTCTCATATTCCGGTTGGCTATCCAGGTTCACTACCAAATCACCAAGCTGTAAAGGCCAAAAGCAATGCATGCAGCAAGCAAAGCATGAATAAAAAGAGGAACCCTGTTACCCTTCATCTGGATTGAATCCTTAAATCGCCTGCAACATCCGCGGAAAGACAGGTTGTGCTCCCGTTACACGGCAAACAGAATAACACGCATTTACTTTAAATTTGTAAAATCGTTGTTAATGTTCAAGGCGGCTCTAGCACCGCGTCTAGATAAATTAAACAAAAGCTATGTGCGAATCGGCCACTTGTGCAAACATTATTTAGCAGTTTTCCATTAGATACGACCGAACATCTGTTTCAACTTAGACGCCCGCGTTTCGGTTTTGTCTGAAAATAACTCTTGTAATATTATTACAATGCCAAATTGTATGACCCATAACTCAATATGTTATTTAAAGGCATTCTTGGTTGCTTAAGTCACGCGATGTTACGTACTGACTCTATTTTTCTATTATTCAATGATATTTTATATGAAATTGAAGTAATTAGCAGCCAAGATGCCCAAGTTTTTTGTATACAGAAGTAGCAAATTAGCATGACGTCCGTCTCATGTTATGTTACCACTTCAGACTTGTAACCAACTCAAATTGAAACAGCAGACTTCACACACATTTTAAAACTTCATGATTAGGGCATATGCCGATCGCGGAGTAACCTATATAAGTGTCTTCGTGCTGTCATCTTTACAGTAAATCAAGATAATTAGTTTTTAATACACGCGTAACATCAAACAATAAAGATGGGATTCGACCCTCGGACCCACAGCTTGACAGCCCGGGCTCTTAGTACTAGATTATTACTGTCATGTTCGAATATTCCACGTAATTTTTCACAAAACTGCTACAATTGAAGATGTCTCTAACATTTATATTTTTGTCGGTTTCAGATTAAGCAGGCGATTGAAATCGGCCAAGGTGAGAAATTTTATTTTTTTTACAAACAATTCGACATCAGAAGATACATCATGAGAAAGTAATTTTATTGTTATTATATTATACATATAGTTATTATCATCATCAACAATCCATTAACGTCCCACTGCTGGTCACGGGTAACTCCTCACAATGAGAAGGGTTAGGCCATAGCGCATTATGCTGGCCAAGTGCAGATTGGTAGACTTCGCACACCTTCGAGAACTTTACAAAGATCCTTCAAGTGCGTAGGTTTCCTCACGATATTTTCCTTCACCGTTAAAGCAAGTGATACTTAATTTCTAATACTCACTTAACTTCGAAAAATCAGAGGTGTGTGCGGGATTCGAATCTCGAACCCCCAGTATGAGAGGTCAGAGTCTTAACCACTGGACTATCACTGCTTAATCAGCCAAGCAGTGGAGGATTATTTGTACATTACAGAGGTTATATGTTTTTTATATTATATAGGTACTAAATAAATTCTGATATTATTTTTATAATAACACATCCGTAACCAATTGTATATAAAACCGCAAAAGAGTGGAACTCTCTGCCTAAATCTGTTTTTCCCTGACATTTTTAATCTGGAACTGTTGGGAAGAGTAAATAGGCATATTCTAGGCACGAGTCCTATATACTAGGCCGCACTTAACTTACCGTCAGGTGCGATCAAACGCAAGCCTATATGTATTAAAATAGGAACCCTAGCTCAAGTAGATTGCATATGCGTCGCTGCCCTCGAGGACTCAATTGAAATACCTCATAAAATGGCCTTAACATCTGGAACACCTGGTGGTACCACCACAATCGTTGGTACCAGCACAACACATTCCACATCAACCATATTTAAAATGTACGTCTAGATAAGTCCTGATTATTTATCAGGACTTATCACAATAATTCACAAAAACGGATTAACTTCTATCCTCCAGAATCGCATTTTATAAGAGGGTTTCTCAAGTCAACAGCTGATAGTTTAGTTGTTAAATATAATCTCATCAAGATCAGGGTGCGGGGTTCGAAGCCCTCGGAATTTTTAATGTTATGTGATCATTATTGTATGTACTAAATCGTGCCCTGCCGTTACTGGGCTGTGCAGGCGCGCTGGAGAGAACGCTCAGGCATGTAGTTTTCCTCACGATCTTTTACTTTACCGTTAAAACAAGTAATATTTGAGTTTAATATGTTTTTTTAGATTTTAATAAAAGAAAAGTAGCAAACTAGCGTACAGGCCACCTAATGTTAAGTCGCCACTATAGTTTATGCACACGGTTGTACTCCTAAAGCGTTACTAATTCTGAGGATTAACATAGTCACCTCGCTTGTAATTGGATCTGACAACCACGCTTCTCCGACTGAAACACAAGAATTGCAAGTGTGACGTTGGTACCTCCCCGATCGAAATATAACTCTACCGCTAATAAGACGCAAAAAAATCTCTTACGACACCAACCTTTAACGCTAATGTACTGATTTGAAGGGTAAGGGACGATACTAAAACGAGGCGTTCCAACTTCTGTTAACGACCTTAGCCAAGCTTCCAATCCTATTTGGCTGATACACATGTCCATGGTCAGCAGTGGCCAGTAACGATAAAAGGAACTGGTTATAGAGTTACGCAACACCCACATCCAATACGTACGTTAGCAAACGTGATCAATATGAAACCGCGAACATAACTTATCATTATTTCTTCACGAATATCTCTCGACATAAAATCCTTTGTGTCCCGACCTCTCGGTCTCAATACATTAAATTGATTGACAATGTTCATTGTGCAACCCGCTTAAGCCTCGTGTGCGATGTTCATAATCACTATAAAATAATACTATGGGGGGTTTGGGAGGTGGCTCCGAGGGGCATAATAAATTCATTTGCTAGTTTTTCCAATAATTCCGCGATTGGTGGAAAAATGCCTGCTTTTCATATCGAATTGGTCGGTGTGCCGTCCTTTTATCTCTTTTTATCATTTGTGTGTACGTGTATTATGTGTTTTATGTCTGCGTATTTTCGGGGTCCGCGCCCAATTTTACGGAACCCTGTGCACTGAGGTTATTAGTGGGCATTGCGATCGTATACATTCATGTCTTGTGTAGAATCGTTCTGCCTTCTGATTAGTGTTCGGAATAATATACGAGCACTCATTCCGCCGATGGTGAGTGGTCACTGGTGCCCATGAACATTTGTAATCGGGATCAAATAGGATTGAAGTCCGTCAAACCGACGGACTTAGTTTGAACGCCTCCTGTAGGTGTCTCTCTCTTAGCAAACTCTGTAAACCAGAGCCCAGCAATCTATCATAGCTATAAACCAGCTCATGAGTGACTGTAGATATTCTTTGTACAGTACACTATGTTAATTTGTTTCTTTTCTGTAAAAAAATAAACTTAATTAGTTTATGAATATTAGATAATATTGATTTTAGGTTTTAGATTTTAATCGATGATAGGGCTTTAAGGTCGACCGGGGTACCATCGCCGCCCTCGCAATCCACCGTGAAGCAAATCGTGCGTTATGGTTGGAGAGGTGTGGTTATCGGATTCACTTATAAGCGAGGTGATCGTCTTAATCTTCAGGAATAGTGACGCATCTACGTACGACAGTCCTGTTTGACGTAAGATGTGGATGTCCATGGGCCGCATTGACCACTTAACATCATGGCAACCACGCTTGTTTACTACTCTTCTAACAAAAAAATAGGATTGATCATGTTTGTAATAAGATCGAAGAGTCAATTTTACTAATAGTAAGAAAATTATTACTTAATTATTTAAAATGATGTTTTAACACACCAAGTCAAAACACTAAATCATATCGTATAACAAGTGATCCAAGGTGAATTGAACAGATAAATATGAATAGAAGGGGATTTTCTATAACCTCGGGGCAACGAGGTAAGCCGCACAAATCTACTCCAATAAATAAAACACATCTTACATTTGTTCAGATGATACAGGTAACTGTTTATTCGCGTAAATACATAAACTTTTTAGTAGCTTAAATGTTTTTGAATTAATTTACAGTTATAAGTCATTGCAGCCCATGTATATATACAACCGAATAGAAAACGAGATCCACTTAAGGTCAACTACAGATAGCTACTACCCCTGAAGACTAAAGTGGAATATCTTATGTTCCGCCTTTGAGAATTTCACGGAGTATTTGCATGTTTCCGCACGACAATTTTCTTCACCGTTAAATCAAGTGATAATAAATACGGAAACCTGACCGGGAATCGAACTCCAGACCGTGTGAGAGGCCGGAATCGTACCACTAGGATATCACTGCTTTCATTTAGTCTTCTTTCTACACCATTTAAGATAAGGAAAGACGCCTCGCGGCGGAACTATTGTTATCAAACCCTTTACGGATAATTTCGCTACCTTGAAGATATAACCACACTATATTCTTTCCTACTATGTTTTGTCTTAAATTTATTTAATAACTAAAAAGGTAAGCGTTGTAATTAACATTTAGTTTCAGCTTGTGTAGATTTATTAGTGATTTAGTGCAGTTTTTCTTCCAAATAATCAACTTTTCCCCGAGGACTAAGTTAGAACGTAAGCTTCTCTCGCTTAGCACACTCCCCAAATTATACCAGCGAATAGACCACTGTTATAAACCACAACTAGATGTTACGGTAGTGGCTTCGGAGTTGAATCCCGGACGGGTCTACCACCTACGGTACCACCACCACTTACAATGCATTATAGTTAACTATACAAGATAGTTGCGTGTACTTCGTTCGACTTATGTTTAAATTATTTCCGTTATATATGATATTAAGCTGTTTTGTAAGTTTCGGTGGAATGTTTCGAGAGAAGCACATTTCGTATATTATTCTTTTTATATTCAACAAACTGTAATATGATTTAAAGATGTATTTGTGTATATTTATATAAGAGTGGTAAATTTCGTATAATAACTGGAGAGCTTTTGTATTTTAAAAGCAATTATTTAAAGCATTTGTAGTAATGTTCTCTTGTTCGTCGGTGAAAACGTTCGATTAATCATTTCGGTAATTGGTCACTTTTCCGAAAATAGACTTTATGGTAACTATTAATTTAAAAAACATTTAAAATCAAAACTTATTTTAATACGAATTAATTATCTTTACTACTCAATAAATTCTCTACTCCAATATTTAATAGGCCATAAAGATAGGCTCAGAAACGAGTGAACGGAGACTTGTAGTGTTGTAGGTTCACGAACGGGTTACGGCGGCGTAGCATCGTAGCGGGCGGTACACTACGCCAATAAAACAAACTAAATGCCTAATCAAAAACAAACATTCCGTGACTCTAACCAATAGAATTGTCATCGCAAATCATCCCGTGCCGTAAGCGTATAGCCGGAAAAGCGAAAAAAACCAACCGTATTGTTTCTACTAATAAAAAGTTCTAATAAACATGCAACTAAGCTACGGGCTTCCGGGCAAATAAAACATAAAAATATATCCTATTTTCATAGGGCGAGGGAGGCCCCCTCGTGGGGGTGGGGGCCCCCATCTGCGCAAAAACCCAAAAACATCGAAATGAAAATGAGTGTAGCAGGGAGGCAGGGAGACTGTGTTGGTAATTCATTTTTAACATTAAGCTTGTGTGAGTTTTTAAAGTACAGTCGATCGCATTATGCTAATGTGTAGTTTTGGCGGAAATTTGGCGGAAATTATGATTACGGATATACGTCGGTATATTTAGTGTTTAGTGTGGCGGGAATGGACCATCACTGGCGGACTTAAGTGCCATGCATAATGCCTATTACTATGAGAATAGTTTCACAGTCGGTGGCAAAGGGATGAATATATAACTTCCTTACCATAGATTTGGGTTTTCGTTTAGATTCGTTTGTTACACAAATTCTAGCTTAGATTAATATTTTGATTAGTCTGTTTTCGGTGGAACTGGACCCTCTTACAGATTAATTAAGAGTGCTAGGACCGTGGCAATGGAAATTGTTGATTTTAGGAGAGGCCAGTGATGGCTATCAATTCAATAGAGCTGCCTAATAACGCACACTTTGTAAATCACTTCACTCGTTCTAAATAAACCCAAAATATTGTTCCAAATGTTCGGCCTAAAGAAACTATCTCTTAAGGCTTATTTTTTAACTTTAATATTTGTTTATACAAATCCACAGTTGCGTTTATGCCAGCGATTCAATTTAACTTTAACGGAGCTTAGTTTGGAAATAGTCGAAGTTTCGGTCCACGACTTAAAGGAATTCAAAATGTATACTGTTCAAATTAGAAATGAATTATCACATACTTTGACGGTGAAGGAAAACATCGTGAGGAAATATATCTGAGAGTACTTTGTAAAGTTCTCGAAGGTGTGTGAAGTCTATCAATCCATAATTGGCCAGCGTAGTGGACTATGGCCTAAGCCTTTTCATTCTGAGAGGAGACTCTTGTCCAGCAGTGGGACATTGATGGATGGGACATGAAGATGACGAGGACTGTTCAAATTATTGTCTAAACGAAATTGATTTCTGTTTTACATACCTCCATCCAACCCTTTCTAAACGCTTTAAGATTGCTGTTAACGTTAACATTAGCAACTAAAAACTAAAGTAAATCCAGTACTAATCAACGCTTATAACTTTTCAAGGAAACAGTATAACGGGTAGGTTTCAAAAATACGAGTACTAACAATAAAGTTGGCTAATTTAATTAGCAAAAAAATGCTTCCAAATTTTTCTAATACGGAATGCTTAGCTCGAGTGTACGGGGCGCGAGCTCGCATTGTGCGCCCCTACACACACCTACACGCACTAGCGTGAACATAAAACGCAATTTTGTATTAGATTTAATTTGAGTCGCACACAAGCACGAGCAGCACGCGTGTGCGTGCGGAAGTGTACCCGCTTCCTACGCACAAATTGATTACGATCGTCGACGAAAAGAGAAATTTGCATATACGTGGTGGATTTTTTTTTCTCCTTTTCGGAGTATAAGAAAAAAATTATCAATCCATCTCCCGTAGGATCGCATTAATTTCCCGTCGATTTGCGTCTTTTCGACAGTCGACTGGGTACGCGCCGCGCGCCCGGCCGCCCGGCACAGTTTGAGCGCTAAAGTTGGAGCGAAACATAAGTGTTCGGGGCATGTGTGGTTTCAAGACGTCGGGAGGTGCATGCGTGATAGTTTGCGGGCATATGCAGGTGCAGGCCATTCGGTGCAGTAGAGGCGCGGCTTCGCGCCGCGGCGCCGCTCCGCCGAGTGAGAGCCCGATTTAAAAACTATACGAACGAACCCGCGCAGCGAGAACCGTAATACCACCCCCCGCGTAATGATTTTTTGGCGATGAATTTATATTCGCGCGCGAGCGGTGCCACTTTTTCGACCCCCCCACCGACCCACCCCCCGCTCATTAACGCAACCCAGATATGCAATTCTGATCTTTGACGAGGAGGCTGTAGTGTCGGCGGGCGCCTCGCCGGGAGAGGTGCCCCGTTTTGTTTTTTCCCGCCCGGCTTCATTATTGATGGCATCGGGACGGTAATGCGGAAGCATGTGTGAACGTTTCATTACAAAAGGTGGACGCGGCTCGTGTTAATATTGCAGACCGGCCGGACCCGACCGGACGGGTGGACGCTTCCGAAAAAAAAGACGAATTAAAAATTAACAAAAAATTAACTACTCAGCTGCAATTATTTTGTAATAGGGTTCGGTCTTCAAAATTTCCCAAGTTCAATACGGCGTCCGCGCGTAACTATACGGCGCGCGTCGGAAAAGTTTGTGTGGAAGTTCGCAAAGTTTCTGGCACGTGTGTGGACAGCAGCGTGACAGATCGGCCAGACTGTTGATACGCTGTTTCATTGGACGATCCTTCCAATTCAGAATTCGCGCCGGGAAAAAAATTCAATCGCGTTCCCATTGGAATATATTTTGCCAACGCTCCTCTCGTTTGTTTCGTTCCTAGTGATCTTTTACCGGACATTGACTCGCAGTGACTTTGAAGTTTGTTGACTATTTGTTGAACTTTTCCGGTGCAGTTCTACGGTGCTACGATCGGCCGGAGGTGAGTGTTTGACTAATGTGTACTTTACGACCAAGTCCCCGACATTAACACTTTACAAAATTACAAGAGTTCTTAATTAAGTATATTACTATAATTTATGTACACAGATAATTTAATGTATGTACATTAAAAATTAATTATTTCTTTTATTAAGCAATTATGTTACTTAACCTAAGATAAAAAAATAATGATAAGAAACAAAATAGTAAGTATATCCCATAAAAAGTACGTCAATAAAATTAAATGTATATAATTGCAAAAAATAACGTCGTTTACAGAGATTTTAAATACAAAAATTAATATAAAATACGCCAATTTTATAGATTGTAGAACTATAATTCGTCTGGATTCCACCAACGTCCTCAGAGTCCACCGTGAAGCAACTTATGTTGCGGTCGGAGAGGTCCGGTTGCCGGGTCTACTTACACCTACGCGACTATCTTAGCCCTCAGGAGTAGTAACACACCGATGATTATGTTATATAAAATGTAGAAATTGGACGTAGGTACGACCTCAGATAGGAGATCAATCCTGTTTGAGGTAGATGTAGTGTCCGTAGATGATAGTGTCCATGAGCTGCAGTAACCATTTAACATCAGGTGACCCTCACACACATTTGCTACTCTTCCCA
>DWKL01001181.1:0-15337 GCA_018249415.1 Phareas burnsi | reverse complement strand
TGTGTGCCTGGCAACCGCACCTCTCCAACCGAAACACAACAACTGCTTTACGGCGGATTATGAGGGCGGCGGTGGTGTTTCCCCAGACGAACGATTGTTCTATCACCTATTAAATTTTGTATTATATTTGAAAGGTTTGTTAGATATAATATTTTGTTTACTATTTTCATTAATGTCGAAATAATAATTAAATGAAAAATAAACGAATGTGTGTGTGCATGGACATGTGCGTGTGGGTATATTTTATGTAAGATAAGTGGAATAGCAAACGAGGATGCAGGTCGCCTGATCTGAAGTGGTATCTGCAACACATTTACACCAACATTTAAGCTCAAACAGGACTGAAGCCCTTTCTGAGGTTGTGGATGCATTACTACACCTGAGGACTGAGATGGTCGCCTCGCTATATGTACCCGGCAATCACCTCTCCAACCGAAATACAAGAATTACTTCAAAGCGGATTATGTACGCGTCGGTGGAGCCTCTTCGAACCATCGTTCTACTAATTATTAATGTTTGCATAACCACATGAGTACACGTGAAATGGATATTTCTTACCTTCTGTGCAGTTATCTTCAATTAACTTTGGCTCATAGTTTCTCTGCACTATCACAGACACATCAAATTCTGCAATAATTCAATATTTTTTTATCTTTTAACTATTTGTGAACAAAGTCCTCTTACTTTCCTTTTTTGCGAATGGCCAATGTACTGCTGAAGTTTGTAAGATCTTCCCGTTTGTATAGTCGACTGCGAAATACATTGTATTACAATTAGTTGTAGGAGAACGGCCAAATATGATGTGTCCGCTTTGAAGGGCCGTCTAAGCGAAGGTTAATTTTGCGATTCCAATTTCAATCGTTTCATAGTCACAATGCCAGTCTGAAGCGCTTTAAATTTCTGGCACTGGCGAAATGCACGTGACCCGTCACATTAAGCCACATAGCGTGGTTATTTCAATTGCTTTTTGTGTTTCAACGAAAATAAATATGGTCCCAATAGTTCATTTACAAAATATAAAGGTACTATTGAGAATTTTTTAGAAATTCCTTTACAGGAGCTGAAAATCGACATGAGGAGGCTATCCCAGTTAACATGGATTCCATGTTAGTATAACATGGAATCTTGTCCAGGACTTTCAGGTTACTTAAAACATATATAATCAAACTGGTTACACTCCACCATCATCGTAGAGCCTTCTGTTAGTATCAAAGCCTCACCGTCGTCCTTAAGCCTTAACCAAGACACAATACTTGCAGAGCCATAACCACTAAAACCTAAGCTACTAATTAATGTCACTAATTGCCATATAAATGAATATTGTATGGACATCTTTAAGAATTTTTTATGATAGCTGCAAACAACGAATAGATAGAAGAGATAATGTATAGATCAGAGATAAGACAGAATATATTTAGTATTTTTAACTAAGTTCAAAATCATGAAGCGTGGTAGCGTGAAGTTTTAATTGAGAACTAATTGCATAAAAGAAAAGAGTTTAATATTTTAGAATCGTACAGTCTAAATATATGAGTCATCATCAAATCCATTAATGTACGTGTAATTGGGCGCAGGTTTCCTCTCGGAATGAGAAGAGCTAGGCCATAGTCCATCACGCTGGCCACGTGCGGATTGGACTGGTAAAATATCAATACCCAACATGAACTTCACTTTTTTTCACTTTACTAGTAGTAATAACAAAAAATATGTGGCATTCAACATTTTAATGTACGGGATTTTATCAACAAATATCTCATTAGCATAATGCTTTATCATTATTATAATTAAAAGAGAAAATATAACACTTAACAAACTTCAGTAACTTGTTTTTGCGAGATTTTAACGTCTCCATCTGTTGAAAAAAGGAAGAGTATTTGAATGGATAAAATGAAATCGGTATCGCCCGAGTCGGTATAATCCCCGATCTCTTTATGAACTTTTCATTGGACACAAATCAGGAAACAAAATGTAGCCTAGTATAAATATAAAATTAAAAAATCGTGTATGTACTTATATATGAACGTCAGAAGTTACACTTTTCGGCATAATTAGTAGAATCATCTTTTATACATTCAAACAAATTAGCCAACGACTAATAGACCAAAGTAGATACTACAGAAAACTTTGAATAAAAAACACAAAATAATAAATAATGTGTTACATTTGCACGTGCATTTTTGTCCCGCGCTAATAAATTATGTGTTACATCGGAGCCCGCAATTTCATCTCACGCTAAAAATACTGATTCGTTTCCCAAACGCGCCAAAATAAGTATAACTTCAAAAGTACAAATTTTAACAATTTGTAAGTAATTCTCGATTTGTATTAAACCCTTTGGAATCCGTGGATTGATGATGTGTTACTGCCTGAGCAAATTCGGACTCGATCTAAACTCGGACCGAATACGGATCGGATCTACTCTGATAGAATAAATAGTATATCTACCTACATACTATCTAACTACACTAACTATATCTGCAATTTTGTTCGCGTTAACTCTAGTATAGGGAACATTAGGATGACGTGACATGATGACATATACATGACTTCATCACACTTTACTACTTACTGTATTATGTATAATCAGTTCATGAGTAGGCTTACATTTTCTATAAGCACGACTAAACACATCTTTATCCATACGAATGTTACCAATTTTTATCGAAATTGGTTCACACGGTGACTGCGGCACTAATATACGAAACTATCCTCGTGCGCCGCATAACACTACAGGCGTGTTCAAGTACGGCGGCACACGCAGTATGCGAGCCGCACGGGTGGCGCGGACAGTAAACCACGACAGGTGTGATTGCCGCAGTCAATATGTTAACAGTTTAGGCGTGAAAAGGTCACAAATAGACAGATTTACTTTCGCATTTATATTAGCATCCATATAGAAAATATTCGCGAAGGAATGGGCCACTCTCGAAATAAAACACTATTAAGTACTACACCATACCAATTTATTTTTAGTATTGTCAATTTAAGGTCGTCGCAAAGGGCTTCGTCACTCGATCGCACACCAAGCGCAACACATGCAGTCATATACGAATGAATTTCGAATAAATATATGAACAATCTTATCGAAATCTATATAAACATGTAGCAAAATGGGGTCAATGGCATTACACCTTACGTTTATAAAACAACCGTGACACGACTCCACCGGTCCAATATAATGACAACAGTACATACAAATTGGTACTACGTAAATAAATATCGATACAATTGTACTGCCGTCACAATGTAAACGAGCATAAGGTGAGAAAAATGTTTGTTTCATGAAAAATATACATGAAAATATAATCTTAACTTTCATAAATCAACATAATTGAATTTATTTATGAACTGTCCATATCTTGTATTTAAATTCACATTTGAATTTATAATTACATTTGCATAAAAATTACACTTATTATAACGCACACACAATTTTAATCATCGTCAATTATCATCATAATAATATTAATATCGCCTCTAAAAAGTATGACGGCAGTATAATAATAATCAAAAGTATTCTCCAGAAACAAAACAACAACATTTTATTTTTGCATATTCAAATAAATTATCATCAATACTTTGGTAACTTGAAATTTAAATTACAATACATCTAGAAGCATGTTTTAAAAAGACGTGTAGAGAAATGTCAAGAAGTGGAAAGAGGGCGTTTCTCGAAAGAAATATCTACTTACTCTACGCACCTACAGGGCTCATTGCGAGCGCCGTCAAGCTAAGTACATTTAGAAAGATAGAATACTGAGTGAGCAGATTTTACTAACTCCAAACCGTCAATTATCTTCATATCTTCCTTGTCTACGACGATACGTACGCCACACCGCCATGTGTAACACTACGGAACACCTACGTTAAATTAATGAGCTAACAAGACCCAGCAACTTGTACTTTCGTTCGCTGCTAGCCGACTAGTGCCTGTGAGGGTCGAGTTGAATCACACCACCACTGTAGTCAATTTCCATTAAATCCAATCCGCGTTACGTACCGATGGGTATGCAATTAAACGCATATACAAATTAAAATCGTTTTACATTTTTATAAAATGTACACAAAATAAAACAATATCGACATCACAGATGTAAGTACACAGAGGTAACGTTGTAATCGTATTATACTCAACAATAATAATAATAATTAAAAAATAAAACAACGCGGTCAAAAATGCATCGCTTACGCTTAATACTACGACACGATAAATAAATTCGAAAAGAAGAAATTATTAATTTTGTCAAAATATATCCATAAGAAGAAATTATTAATTTTGTCAAAATATATCCATAATAAAAATTAAACAGATAAACTGTAATGTATGCTATTAAATTGACTATTGGTGTTACGTGTGAATCAATCTGTATTAAGGTTTGCTTGTAGTGTTCGGGTCACCGATGGCATATATGTATTAGATTACAGAATTTGTGCCACGGAATATAGACCAGCCAGCTTATAAATTAAATGAATAAATAATTAATTGCCGATTGTATAAAGGTTAAAAGTTATAAACTGTTGCTAAATGATCTATTCAGTGACAAAACCATGTAACCTAACCATAACTGCAACTATACAGACGACTGCAATGTAAGGTAGGCATTAGAAAATTCTAATTGTGCCATACACTCGGATAAGTTAAGAAACGGATTCGCATTATAGAGGTCCCGTACACGCCGTATTTATTACAGATCGTACAAATAATAGGTCGTGAAACTAACGTTATAAAATCGTTTTGATCCCCATATTAGTGCTCAATTGTTCCCATAATGCGAGAGACGCCAATTAACTCAATAATATTATTTCGTATGAGAATACCAGATCACATTGCATATAGTCTGCATAGTAAATACAAAAATTACACGACGAACGATATACTTTCAGCACGGTCGGAGCATACATGCAACTTAGATCATTTATTACGTTGATCTATAAAATAAAATATATTTAAACTCGTACCAGACGTATAAAGTTTTAACCATATTCATCCCAAATGAACCGTACACATCATTCCCACATAAATTCCTATTCCCATCAATTAAACCGTTATATAAATACTATTAAGTATTATGTTACTTTATTTTATTGCATGCAAATCGTGTAATTAATTGTATCTCCGTTCGCCGTGCAATCTAGGCGGCCCTAGGTTGTTGGATGGTTTAGTTGCCGACTTGCTTCATCAGCAGCTGGGTGCTGAGGGACTTGGGCCGCTCGATGGGCAGTCCGAGCGCCCGGGACCAGATCAGCTGAGCGAGCACACCGAGAGCGCGGGACACGCCGAACATCACTGTATAGTAGTTCATCTCCTTCAAGCCGTAATACTGCGGAGGAAATTATATCATATAATTATTTGCGACATGTACGGAAAATCGATTTCACAACTTATACAATAGGTGGTAGAACAATTGTTCGTCTGGGGAAGTACCACCGCCGCTCTCATAATCCGCCGTGAGGCAGTTGTTGTGTTTCGGTTGGAGAGGAGCGGTTGCTGGCACACATATAGCGAGGCGCATCCATATACAGCCTCAAACGGAACTTTGGTTTTGTTTCAGGTCGGATGTGGGTGTTCATGGGCTGCAGTGATCACTTAACATCAGGTGGCCTGCATGCTCGTTTGCTACTTTAATATATTTAAAAATGTTAAGATTAAATTATATGAAAAAATATTTTCTAAAAGTTTTTCTGTATCTGCTATGGTTGTAAATTATGACAAACCCATGTTAGGTTATCGCTATCAGTCAACCGACCCCGTGTAGAATAGTAATTTTATCTGAAGTCGACACAATTTAGTGGTAAGATTCCACCCCATCACTATTATGGTGTAGGGTTTGAGGCCCAGGCACATATCACTGATTATCGAAGTTATGTGCATGTTTCAAGTTAATTATGACCCGCGATGATGATACTGATGACCCGCATGGCGCAGCGGTTACTATACCGGTCTGACGCACAAATGGTCCCGGGTTCGTTCGTGATTAGACAGATAACGAAATAAATTTAGATTTCTGTTCTGGGTCTAGGTGTTTGTATTATCATCTTGTATGTGTCCATGGCACCCACGACGTGGAATCCTTGCGTGAGACTATGAGTGTATAAAACGTTAAGAAAATAATCACTTGCTTTAACTTTTGAAAGGTGGTAGAACTATAATTCGTCTGGGAAATACCACCGCTGCCCCCAGTATCCGCCGTGAAGCAGATTTTGTGTTTCAGCCGGAGAAGTGCTGTTGTAGGGCACACTTACAGCGAGGCGACCATCTTAATTCTCAGGAGTAGTGACGCATCTACGTACAACCTCATATAGAACTTTAGTTTTATTTGAAGTTAGATGTGGGTATCTATGGGCTGCAATAACCATTTAACATCAGGCGGCCTGCACGCTCTGTTGTTACTCCTCAAACATACACAAAAGAAAAGCTCTCTATGTAATAAAGTTCTCAAAGCAATTGGTCAATATGATGGACTATGGTCGAAATCCTTCATAGAGGAGACCAGTTCCCACCAATGGAACAGTATTAGTTGAGAATGACATATCCCAATACAATTAGTTGTGAACATTTACCTGTAGAAGAACTCCGGAGTGGGAGTCCACATTGGGCCATGGGTTCTTGACTTTGCCGAGCTCGGTCAGGATTGGTGGTACCACCTTGTACACCGCCGCCACCAACTTGAACAGCGGGTCGTTAGGCAGATGCTTCAGCGCGAACTCGCGTTGGCAGGTGTACCTATACCAATGTAATATCTTAATAAAATGACATTGAAATTCAAACGTGGTAAGTTTAATACTCTTTCGAGATGTTCCATCTTAGTCCCAGGGGTCACAACATAGATGTGCCCGAAATCAGGTAGGACTTCAATCCTATTTTGGAGCCGATGGAAGATGTTCATAGGGTGTCAGTGACGCACTAACCGTCAGGGAACTGCATGCTCGTTAGCTACTTTCTTTAAATTAAGAAAATACTACTAACATAAGACAGAAATAAGTCTAGTTGTGGAGCCGAAATTGAACCACTATGTTAAAGTATTAAATATGGCTTAAAAGGTTTATAATTATCGACTTAAAGTTATACACTTTAATATACGCCTTAAATGGTTTATAATAATAGGCGTAAAAGTTTTATGATTACTGACTTAAAAGGTTTATAATACTAGACTTGAAAATATTACTATAACCAGCTTAAAAAAATTATTATAACCGACTTAAAATATTTGTAATAACCGGCTTAAATTATAATAACCGGCCTAAAAGGGTCATAATAACTGCCTTAAAAAGTTTATAATAACTAGCTTAAAAGGTTTATAACATGTTGGGTTTATTTAATACCTGGGATCGGTTTTCCTGAGCACAGCGTGTCCGTATCCGGGCACCACCTGGCCGGACTTGAGTGTCTTCCAGATGAACTCCTTGAGGCCTTCCTCGGTGAAGTTATCGCCGACTTGCTTGCGCAGCTTCTCAAGCCAGATCAGCACCTGGACAAAGTGATACCGTTACTACGTATACTTTAGATATCTTCCGGAGCGTAAATAAAAATTGATAGCTTTGTATCATCACATTGAAACATATAAACCAACTGCTTCAATTGTTTAAAAAATATTTATCAAAACATTGATTTCATTATAATAACTCTTAAAATCTAAACAACTTGACTCATTTGAGTTTGTGTAAAGACATTGAAGATGTCAAAATGTAATTCCAATATTTCTGGAAGGCTTTCCAAAACAACCAATTTTTACATCAGCAAAAATCTGGACAAACCCCCTATTTAATAAATATAGATCTAGTCGAAATCTCTAATTCTGCAAATATAGTATTTTTAATACGTATTACATTATGAATTCTTTATAATTATTTTTTTTATGAAATGAAATCTTATTGACTGACGGGACATAGAGTATACAAAGGCTTCTTTTGATTCTGAAAGTTTTATAGAGATCCTATGTTAAAATTATAAAACCAATATACAGTAATAGCTAGAGCGAATCATGTCATGAAAGGTGTCAATCATTTATAAAAATCATTATTGGAGCTTATCGAGATAAACACGCACCTTAGGTAACATCAAACAACTTCAAAAGAAAACGACAAATTAATAAGAAAACATGCAATCTGCTAATTTAACTCTTCGTCGGGACATATTAAAGGGGCGTGGTTATGTACATACGTGCGTGGTTCCAATAGCGCACTAAGCGTGCACATCTAGTGAACGGTACATACGTGTATTTCCCTTATAACAATATAAATGATATATATAAAAATTAGATGCATGATAAAGCGAGTTAGAAGTTCCATCATCTTGACCGAAAAAATTGTATAGTTATTTGTTAATTATTATACAATATCATTAAGTTTGTAATTAAATTTTAGGAACAAAAAACAAATTGCTATTTATGTATACAAATTATATTTTCAATGGAAAAAGAAAAATATTAAGATCGAATTGTGTTTTAACTTGCAGTAATCGTGATCAAAGGTCATTGAACCTGTCGTTTTCGTTTGACGGTGAGCACACACATGTTAATATTTCACTCTCATTTCATCTACAACGTACCTAAAGAGATATAATTTGAAAAAAAAACAAGTCAAACTAGAAATATACGGGTTATTATTACATTATTATGTACGTAGATGACGTTACCTCTTGGTTAGCGAGGCCGTGCAGAGGTCCGGCTAGCCCGTTGAGCCCAGCTGCGAAGGAAAGGTAGGGGTCGCTCAGAGCGGACCCCACTAAGTGGGTTGTGTGCGCTGATACGTTGCCGCCCTCGTGGTCACTGCAACGATAGATAACATAATATTAATTAACAATTTAATAATTTTTTTTTCTACATCTGCACTCACTGTAAAAAAAATATTTGGATATCAAGTAATGCCCAGGGTAGGACATTTTTTACTGCACTCATACAGCTAATGAGAATTTCAAATAAACTTAGAAAAAAAATAGATATTTTTGGAAAAACATCGTATTTTATTCCGAGAAATGAGACTGCGCCTTTATTAGTACATTAAATTCAGTTAAAGATAGTCTACTCTTGACCCTCTGCTAAAAACGGGACAATTCTGTCCCGTTTTTAGCAGAGGGTCCCGGTCCCGAAGAATCCCTTGGGGACACCGGGACGAAGTTCCGAAAAAAAGGGATAGCCCCGTTCAAAACAAGACGTATGATCACCTTAATTATATACTAATTTCATTTGATTGATTAAATTGAAATTTAATCAATGAAAACAGCGTTAATGAAATTGACACTTAAAGCTTAAACCTGTATAGTAAAACAAGCAGAGAAGACAAATACCCACAATTGATTCAGGTTAAATCCCGATGAACCAAAAGGAACCACAAAACAAATCGGCGAATAAGTGCACAATAGCGCTTGCAATGCGGCTAGTAATAAAATTATTAAACAAATCAAGCTCATAACATAATAACGTGGTCCAGAAAATTGTCGGGTGAGCACAGAATAAAGAAATTATCCAACTTACTGGGCAGACGATTGCGCGCCCGAACAAAGACGTAGCGAGGAGAATGAAAGAATAAAAGAAAAAAGAAACATGGCGGATAAAATGAATAAAACAAGTGCAAGAACACTCGCGCGCCTTCGCCCCGCGTGACGTCTTCATATCACCCGTCTCTTTCCGGCACACCCTTCGCGCCAAACGTGGTGCAGGATAGACAAAGATGGCGATAGATTCCCGCGCAATAGGAAGAAAGTTTTGAAACAACTGCGAGAACGTGAAACAAGTTCTACAGATTTCGCAGACGACTTTTTTCATTTTGATGTTTTATTTAGGGTCGTCGAGTGAAAAATATTAGTCATTCCCGATTATTGAGTGCTAACAACTTTCATTTTTGACGGACAAATTTGATAATTCGCTCTCGGACCGTTGCGTTTGTTTTTGTGAATACATTTTTTATTTAATCACCACTAACTTACTTTTAAAATATTTCACCTACTAAATTACTCTTAACTTTACTTTAATTTAACTTTTTACTTTAATACTATTGTGCGCGTGATTGGGCGAATCTATCCCCATACTATACCCTCTCACCATACCCCTATTCCACATCTTATATATCATGACACTCACAAGGATAACCAGACATAAAAGATAGTATGTACATACATTTGTTTTATTTGTATTTAATATACCTATTGCATAATTATAAATTCCATATTCTATATATAAAATAAAAGTAAAGTAAATCATTGATCAATTAGCTATAGGTACTAAGAATTATTGAGGACAAAACGTAATGACACCAATGATTAAGAAATCATTAAGAAATAAAATTTTATGTAATAATTACATTTACGACAAACGTTTACAGCTATTATTATAAGTCGTAAACTACAGTACAGATGATAGTTGAAATCTCAAAGGATTTCTAAACTTATTCCAAGTATATTTATTTTTTATATTTAAAGAGTAACAAACAAGCGCGAAGGCCCTCTGATTTTAAGTAGTTACTGCAGCCCATGGATACCCACATCTAACCTTAAACAGAAGCCTTACGTGAGTTAGTACGCAGATGCGTAACTACTCCTGAGGGCTAAGATTGTCGCCTTGCTGTAAGTGCCCGAAAATGACACCTTTCCAACTGAAACAAGAATTGGTTCACGGCGGACTGCGAGGGTGGCAATTGTACATCCCCAGACGATCTGCCTTCTACCATCTATAAATTGCATGCTCGTTTGCTACTTCTGTGCATTTTCTTCTTCTATTAAATGCTAAATGCAACACGCATTTGCTTTCTTTGCTTCGCGTATAAAATGGTTTAAATCGAAACTGTCAAAATGTTGACAATTTTGGGCTAAGTTGGAATGTCCGAGCAAGTGTGTGCCCCTTACCACACACTTCAAACCAGAACACAGCGTAAAACACCGCTGTTATAAGGCAGATATATGTAGTCTGGTGACTCCAGAAGAGAACCACGAAGGGCCAACTTCAAAAATAATCATACATAACCTTTTTTCACGGCGG
This sequence comes from Phareas burnsi, assembly GCA_018249415.1. Classification (NCBI taxonomy): domain Eukaryota; kingdom Metazoa; phylum Arthropoda; class Insecta; order Lepidoptera; family Hesperiidae; genus Phareas; species Phareas burnsi. The sequence continues at coordinate 4,364 of DWKL01001181.1, read as the reverse complement.
ATTGTGAAAGCGGCGACAGTACCTCCCAGCTGGAGTTATAGTTCTATCACTTATCAGAATAATGAAATCGTCTTAATACTGTAATAATTATGATATAAATTATAAGGTGGCAGAATCCTTTATGGTTCTACGCCTATGTCACACCAATCTGCCTTATAACAGCAGTGAACAAATTGTATCTTTCCTAATTCCTTTAACGTACAGTTAAAACATGGTTCGCGTTGATAAACCTCAAGTCAAATAAGTATGAAAAAGTAATTCGAAATGCAAACAAAACCGCGATGTGATAGGAAGTGAAAACAAGAAGAAGGATGCGCTTGCGCATCTGATAACCGGCTGGACATCATCAATAATCATTGATGACGCAGATGTATACGCGTCAGGATGGCTTATCTTCACGCCGCATTGGCCAAGTGACTGGCAGAAACGGAAAACTGAAGAGAAACTTTGTAGGAAGTACAGAAACCTGTAGTAGAAGTTATACGAAGTGCTAATCTAGATGTGGATCAACGGGCTTCATGATTTTATGTGGTGATTATGTTTTAAACATGTTGTTAATAATTGGATCCATAGTTATATTTTTAGAATACTTTTTAATAATTTGGAGTTTTTACTTGAAGAGAAAAACAATTATGCATTCTACACCTATAGCGGCTCCTACTCTATTAGGGGTCTGCGTGTTGTGGGCGTCATGAACATACACAAAGATAAGTACTCTACTATCCAGACCCAGAAGAGAAATCTCAATCTCATTACTTAGATTAATGCCTCGCTGGGCTTCGAATCCCAAATCTTCTGCCATAAAGCAAATAAAGTATTTCGCAAAATTAATTTAATAACGAGTTAGTCCTTTTTATATAAGAATACTCAATTTCGCCGTAACAATTCACCCGAATGTACCCGGGTCGCTATTGTAAACATTAGGAAATTTTATATCTCCATATGTTCACACAAACACAAGAATACAGCCGTTTGTAAGGATTTTGTGGACAAATAATACCGGAGCTTAATTCTCGAGTCCTTAAACCCGACAAGATACAGATTTATTAAGGTCTGGACAGAATGTGGTTAATAAAAAGCAAGGCAAGTGCTTAACTAAGCCGCGCTTTGAGGGTTCTGTAGCATTTATTTAATAGTTACGTTGTTTGGTCAAAAAATTGGAATTATTTGAGTGTGATGTGAAACGAAGTATCTTTAAAATTAACATTTTTGTGTATCGCTTTTATTGTTTTCCTGCAATATTTTAAGGTACCCTTCGTGGTTCAAATCCGAAGGCAGAGCCGCCTCACTTATTTCTGCCTGTAACAGCCAAGTTAAACGCTATTGTATTCTGGTTTGAAGGGTCTGGTAAGGGCTCCCCGTTACCACATCTTATTCATACTAACAGGGGTTGTAGTCCTTAGGCGTAGTAACCCACCTCTGGACGCCCTAAGATAGGATTTCAATTACATTGAGAGTTAATTACAAATGTCTAAGGGTAGCAGTCACCATTTAAGTGGACGATATGCTCGTTTGCTCCTTCTATGCTATAAAAACATATCAAAGAAAATGTTGATCTTGTTACGTGGGACAATAAATGGAGACTTTACCCTTAAATGCGTGTTGTCAACATTTTAAATTCATAAAAGTTAGCAACATGTTACTACAACAAGTTATTATCTATATTTATCAAATCAAATACCTTTGACGTTATGGAGACCAGGGAAATTTGACTCTTACAGATTTATTAATAAGTTAATAATTTGTGTATTGTTCGGTTTTTCATTAACAGATTGCGGAACCATAAAAACTTAAAAACCCCCGAGCTCCTTTTCGAGCGCCTGGCGGGAAATAACACGATGAAATTTTGAATGGCTCGCCCTAAAGGATGATTTATTTTTGTGAATGTTAAAATAAATCCTTTGATATGATTTAGTGGCGCGAAATGTAGCGTGCGTTGATATTTTAATGTAACGTAACTGTTATAATGAAGTCTTATTTTATTTTGGGATTACGGATTAATCTACAGCTAATATTAAAATCTGTCATAAATTAAATGTGGGTGAACTCTGATTCAACCGCGGGCGCATCACCGCTATAACTATTTCCGTCTAAAACACCAATGGTCGTGCTGATGTGTTTAAATTTGAACGGTGTAAGGGCATAATTATAAGAGGGCTGAAGTCACACATGCGTTGCTACTCCTAAGTACTAAGATTGAACCCGTCGAACAATTGAAGTGACACCGAATTTAAATTTCCGTTCTGGGTCTGGGTGTTAGTGTATCGTCTTTGTAAGTGTGTTTTCGTAGTGGTATGTATTTGTTACCTATTTATTTATGTTAACTTAAAAGTTCTATTTACAACACATCAAAATATATAAATATATTCTATAATATACTTTATTTGTTTATTATAAAAGGAGATGCATTATATCCTTCACAATCTGCCGTGAAGCAATTCTAGTTTTGGTTAGAGAGGTGAGACATGCGAGGGGACAATCTCAGTCCACAAGAATAGTAACGCATCTACGACCTTAGATAGGATTTTAGTTCCGTTTGAGGGTCGATGTGGACGTTCATAGACTGCAGCTACCACTAAACATCAGCTGGTTTGCACGCTCGTTTGTTACTCTTCTAACATAAAAAAGTGAAATTGTTATAGTGAATCCATAGAGCTTAGCTTGCTCTATTTAAATTACAAACGTGTTGATGCATCAAACTCCACCATCGGGGGATCACTGACTAATGGGCAAGCATCGGTTTGATCTCCCGTTGTGTTGCGATCGTTTATTTGGACCTTTTATTTCTAAGAACTGACAGCTCAATTGGGTTGTTCAAAAATATCCCAGGAGTCAAGATTGCTGGTTTAATTTTCCAAACGTAAGTAAAATGACTTTCCTTCTAAATTTCTTGAACTTATTCACGCCTGATAATTTTTTTGTGATGTTAAAATAATAAGGACGTATCTTTGAAACATACATCATCATCGTCCCATTAACGTCCCACTGTTGAGTACAGGTCGTCATTCAGAAAGAGAAGGGCCTCCCATAGTCCACCACGCTGGCCTCGTGGTGAACAGCGCCCTAGGGTCCGACAGGTTAAGCAAGGGTTGGACATCTCTAATAGGTACGCTACCTTCTTAACTATTTAAATAATCAAGTAGAAGGCTGGTCAGTTTCCTTAAGGGATGAATTTTCAATATGCTTTCTTGTCATTCACCTGCGTTATATACGGGACCCGTCTGCAAAATATTCATACTTCGAGACCACCGGTCTAACTTAAGTGTTGTTTGTTAGTCAGTTTTATTAAGTAAGTTTTCTTTAATTGAAATACAGTCAAGTACTTAATGAAATAATAGTACATATTTATTCATTTATATATATAATATATATATTTTATGTTCTTATATATATAGATTTTATATTCAATAATCATTAAACTAATTAATTATGTTCGCTCCGGCAATGGACACGCCTGTTTTCAAAGTCGTTTTTTCCATACTAGCGCAGGAATCCTACATATTTTGGGATGTTTGGATATAAAGGAAATTAACATATGCATTTAGTAAATTAATATTAAGTCAAGATTTCAATTTCATTTATTTGTCTAGATATTGTAGATTTTACACATCCCTACTTAATATTATTGGTTCATCGTGAAAGTCTCAAGCTGTGAGCGAGCTCATCTATGAGCGAAATAAATGGCACATTGTATGAATCATCCTGTATACCTCCGTTTCCGAGAAGGCTTCGAGTGGTCAGCGGGACCCAGTCTATTGTTTAAATAATTCATGGTCACAGTAGTGCTCTCAATTTTTTGTTAAATAAATAGAAATGTTCAAGTGTGTGTGTGTATGTGTGTTTTTTCTATGCGTTTCACAATATTACACAGGGAATGTAAATGGCTTTTCGATTACTGTTTTGCGTATAAAAATTGAGCTTAGTGTATTCATTTGTTTTGTTAATATTTTTATTACTTGTTTATTAAGTAATTTAATTGGCTATTTATTTTCTTCATTTATTTTTTTTACTCCGCTGCAAATAAATATAATGGAATTCTTAAATCAATTAGCAAATGATATAGGTGGTAGAACTATTCGTCTGGGGAGGTATTACCGCCCTTATAGTCCACCGTGAAGCAATTCTTGTGTTTCGGTTGAAAAGGAGCGGTTGTTGGTGCACTTACAGCAAGGACAATCTCAGTCTTCTGGATTAGTAAGGCATCTACTTACGACCTCAGACAGACCAGTCCTGTTTGAAGTTAGATACAAGTGTCCATGGGCTGCAGTGACCACTTAAAATCAGGTAAAAAGTGCGTGTGGGTTTCGAACCCTCGTCCCCCAGTGTGAGAGACCGGAATTTTAACCACTAGGTTATCACTGCTT
>DWKL01001180.1:0-15338 GCA_018249415.1 Phareas burnsi | reverse complement strand
ACGCAACAACTGCTTTACGGCGGATTATGATGGCGGCGGTGGTACTTCCCCAGACGAACGATTGTTCTACCACCTACTCTACCACCTTTACAACCTTTAAATTTGTTATGATATAAAAAAAATTAAGTGCATTCATTAATTAATGTAAATTTATTTATTCCCTTTCACATTCAAATAAACCAAATAGACAACTTTTTATCGCCCTTGGCTGTAACCGTGAAAGTGCCTCGGATAGAGGCTTTCATGGACAAGATAAATTAAATGAAATCGCCGCTCGTGTTTGATCACAGATTAAATATTTTAAGAGGTTTCTATAATTAACGTTGCGTCATGTAACACTGATGATTGCGTTAATCTATAGATATTTTTACAATAGTAAATCGTAGAGTGCCATCTAGTTTTTTTTATGTTAGAATTATAGCAAACGAGCATACAGGCCATCTGTTAAGTGGTCATTGCAGACACCCACTTCTAAGCTCAAATAGGACTGTAGCCCATCTATGATCGTACGAAGATGTGTCACTATTCCCGAGGACTGAGGCAGTCGCTTCGCTTGTGTGTTCGACAACCACACCTCTCCAACGGAAACACAAGAAGTGCTTCACGGCGGATTGTGAGGGCAGTGGTGGTACCTCCCTGATAGAACTATAGTTCTAGTACTGATTTAACAAAGTTGTAATAATTCGTAAAAATTAAGCTGTGAAGAGAAAGATAAAAGACAGTTTTTAATTGAAAAACATGTTAGACAATATTTTAATATATATATTTTAATGTTGTTATTTTTTATATTTAATCGTGCCTATAAAGATGTGATATAAGGTGTTGAGTTTACGTCAATGTGAGTCATTAATTATTCCCGTCTCTTAAAATTAGCGCATATAAAGTCGCGGGTACTATTAATGGATGACAAACCGATAGCGATACTGAATGTCGACTAGTTTTAGTCTGTGTTTTCGGCCCAAGCCCGACTGCCAATTTAGACAGTAATATATAATATAAGATAAATTATATATTACTGTGTTAATAAATAGGTGGTAGAACAATCGTTCGTCTGGGGAAGTTCCACCGCCACCCTCATAATCCGCCGTGAAGCAATTGTTGTGTTTCGGTTGGAGAGGTGCGGTTGCCAGGCACACATATAGCGAGGCGACCATCTTAGTACTCGGGAGTAGTGACGCATCCATATACAACCTCAAACGGAGCTTCGGTTTTGTTTGAGGTTGGATGTAGGTGTCCATGGGCTGTGGTGACCACTTAACATCAGGTGGCCTGCAGGCTCGTTTGCTACTTTACAAACATAAAAAATAATTGTAAAAGAATGTATAAAGACATTTCTGGGACATTCTTATGTACACATGTTACATTACATTAAAGATGGCAATGACATGTAAATGTTACCCCGAGATAAACCCCGCAAGGCGAGTGCGATACTACACGAGACCTTGTCAATTGTCAAAAAATAAAGTTAGTTTATTACAAACTATGAGTTATTGTAATATTTTATAGATTACGTAATTAATCTTTGGTTCATCAAAAGATTAATTAAGATGTTTATAATTTTTTGTTTATGTTATTTTATTACCACAGAATGGCATTTCCTTTTAAATCGATGTTTGGTTATTCTTTTTTTGGTAGCATGTTTACTCAGTATTCCAGGACCCAACGACAAATCGAATTCCCTAGAGTTGCCAGTTTGTAAACACTGTGACGCTATTAGCTGGGTTGTTGATACAACACAAATTAAATTGAAACGTTTCATATCATTATATATTTTCATGAACTCATTACTGTCGAACGGCACGGGCTTTAGAATGAGAAGGACTAGGCCATAGTCCACCTCGCAGACCAAGTGCGGACTGGTAGACTTCATAAACCTTCGAGAATTTAACAGAAAACTCTCAATCATACAGGTTTACTCACGGTGTTTTCCTTTACCGTTATACCAAATGATAATTAATCGTAAAATGCACATAATGTTGAAAAAGTAGAGGTGCGTTCGGGTTTCAACCTCCGGACACCTAGCGTGAGATACCAGAATTTCACCACAAGGCTGTGACTGTTAATATACACACAATCTTAATTAGGTATCATTTATATATAATATGGGTATATCGTAAGTACAATCAGTTAAATCCTATTTTGATAGAACATACTTTCGTCCATGTTTCACTGTGTTTACATTTAAGTACTACTTTAGCTTTCAAAGTATTAATATACATAATCGATATAAGAAAACACATAAAATAGTAAAACTACATAGAAAGCCGCGCGCGGAGTTCCAAAAGAGATGCTATCGAAATCTGTTCTGTTTACAAAATATTGAAGAGCATTGCGTAGCGTAAATAGCATGGTCCACGAGGCGCAGCGGTTACAGTGCCGGTCTGCCACACTGGGATTCCGGTGCGATCCCCGGTCATGCATACGTCTAAAGGACGAATTTAAATTTCTGTTCTGAGTTTTGGTTTTTGTGTACTCTTTTTTGTACGTGTCAATAGCATCTACGATAGACAAATTTAATGTGGCTAGTGGTCTAAAGGTAGAGCGTAAAAAGCGTTATTACTATTATCATATTAATATTATACAAAGGAGGAAACGCCCCATTTAACTTAACTCCGGTATAAGTATATATAATTATTTATATGTTAGCGATGACAACGACTAAACAAAGAAAAAACTAAGGATCTATTCGTGTTGAATACAAATGACATAATTAATGGTATCTATCTGGGTTGCAACTGAGTTTATTTTTAACAAGCTTACTTGCCTGGCTACGCCCGCGTACGCTACGTGTTTTTAACTATTTTTATGATGAAAACCTAGGTTTTTCTGCTTGAAAAGTAGCCAGAAAAGATTTTTCTGGTTGAAAAGTAGCCTATGTCACTCCTTGTATAGTCTTTCATCTTTGGCTGGAAGTCTGGTAATGTCGGAGCAGTCGTTTTCAAAACCAGACCTTGGATTACGTACTTGACGAGATGGATTGACTTTACTTTAATGGGCGTAAAAATAGCCAGTTGTATTTAGTATAAAAAACTAATACGCACAAGTCTTTTTATTTCAAGATTTCTCATTAAAAATTGGAAAATACATTGCAAAATGCAGTGCAGTCCTACCGCTTGTGTGGCTATGCCAATTTTGTTTTTATCTATAAATGTCGACGTACGGCCGTACGATATTTAGTTAGGTATATAATCCTCTGATTATACACCTGACTAGATACCGCCCGATTTAGACATCCGCTTCATTCTAAAGTACTCCTCTGACCAGACGATCTTTTTATAAATACCCTTTCCTTTTCATACCAGGAAAATAATACCAATAGTTACTATGAACTTACAAAATGTATGTTATTTATGATTCATTAACGGACAGTATTATTTGTTTGTAAATATAGATTTTATATACCTACATATTATTATTTGTTTCTTACTGATGCGACCTGATCATTGTTACAACTAGTTGTGACGCTATGGATAGATACTAACCTAGGTGGTATATATCGCAATGTGGTGGGAATCGGCCTCATGTTGGTTGAAGGCCTCATGGTGGTAGGCGGCGCCGTCGGACGCGGAGTAAACACTGCGGAGGATGGGCTGCCCACCATCAGCTCACCGTCACCGTCGAATCTGAAAAAGGCAATGATAACGTTAACCGAAATAAACCGTCAAGTTTAAATTTTTTTATTTATATTTTGGATAAAAAAACATTGCATGTTAAAGAATTTTAATAGGAATGGAGTTTCCTCTTGACCCTGAAACGCTTGTCTTGTTTTATTTAAGTTATTGTCTAATACTCATAAATCCTAATAAACGTTTGATAAATTTAATTACCTCAGATATTATATAACATCTAAATGTCTTGGAATAATCCGAATATCAATTTAATTTTTCGTAACGAATTATTAATAATTTGCTATTCAAAAAGAGGTGGAAGTATTTATGTATTTTGCATCAACGTAAATGATTGTCAATTTGCTTACAGGTTCGAAATGTTTGCAACGGTCCCTCCTTTTTTCGAATGTGTAGTTGCTGTTGACCCTAGCGGCCTTTACAGCGTCACCGGGTTTTTGTGGCGAGGCGGGGAGAACTCAGCCGGGAGGTCAGAAGACTTGCAACGGTCACTTGTCAATGTGGATTACATGAGGCTCAATTATTTATCTAATCGTGAGAATAGTGATCGCGGACGCACTTGTGTATTGGTAATTTGCATTGAGAATTCAAGGAAGCATTGGTAGTTCTGTGTCACTTGCAAATCGCAAATAATGTGAACCGAGTATTTTTTTTTTCAAATTTACCCAGCGTTTAATAATCCAATTTTGTTATGGACATGATCATTTTGAAATTATTTTATAATTTTATGACTTTCTGGAACTAGCTTTATAGTTTTATGATTCGTTTCGAATTAGCTTTATAATTTTATGATTAGTCTGGAATTAATGCGAGGAAGGTGGTAGAAGGTTCTGAAGGTAGAAGAAAAAGATAGAACTATAGTTCGTCCGGGAAAGTACCACCGCCGCCCTCATAATCCGCCGTGAAACCGTTTTTGTATTTCGGTTGGAGAGGTGCGGTTGCTGGGCAGACTTACAGCGAGGCGATCACTTTAGTCCTCAGGAGTAGTGACGCATCTACGTACGACCTCAGCTAGAACTTTATTTTGTTTGAGATTAGATGTGGGTGTCCATGGGCTGCAGTGACCACTTAACATCAGTGGCCTGCACGCTCGGTTGCTACTCATCAAACATAAAAAAGGTCCAGTGAGTTTATAAATTAATAATAACAAATATTTTAAAATCTTCATAATCTTAATAATAATCCTCATTAATGTGGACATGTCCAATTATTGGGAATCCTGTTTTTGTTTTTATCCACTTCATTCTAGACTAAGTTTCCGAACGCAAAAATTAAAGGCCAAGTGTCTGACTTAAAAAACTAAACCACAGTTTCGAATGTTCATTTAAATAAACTGGCTTGTTGCCAATCTGAACTAGAACCGGTTTAGACGAAACCGTGTTTTAAGGTAACACGTCGATTACCCACATTGTTTTGGTTTATTTGTCGGACGCACGCGAAATATATCGCGTCGGACTCGTCACACCGTGGGCGTTAAACGATAAACGACACATTCGTAAAAACTTTAGAGATAGAACCTATTACCTATTTATTTTGAAGACTTTGGACGTACAACCACCATACGTATTTCTGTTTTACAATAGCTGTATTAAACTCTGATCTGGTTTTATTTGAAGAGTGTAGTAAGTGTGAGACATTTATAGGTGGTGGAACATTTATAGGTCGTCCTGGGAGTTATCACGACCGTCTCTATAATCCGCCGTGAAGCAATTCCTGTGCTTCGATTGGAATGGTGCGGTTGTCGGGTACATTTACAGCGACCCGACCATCTTAGTTTTCAGGAGTAGTAACCCAACTACCTACACCCCCTCCCCCCAACTCTACCTGGTCGCACCATCATGATCTTTCAGGTACAATTATGGGGAATATCAAATTTTTCCTTTTTTTCCATAGGAGACATTTTTGATATTCTGACATATACCCGGGGCCTGATGTTCCGTCTGTGCGGTATCAAATCGCTGCACAGCGGGACATTCAGACGACCTCAATGTGAAGCACACGGAGTCGATGCGGACTATATTATACATTGTACATAGTAAATAACATTGAGAATCAAGAGCATGAAAAAAAACCACCTACGACCTCAGATAGAAGTTCAGTCCTGTTCGATGTTAGGTATGAGAACTTATATTACACGTAAACCTTGTCACACTTTCCAATGTAGCACATAATAGTAAAAACACTGATATTATTAACTTTATCTTTCGTTTACGAGAATTATGTATGAGCGAATCTATTTATCAATGTCTATAAACAATTGCCACCACTTATCAATTAGAAACTTGTCTCTGTCGTTTGTATTCGTTAGATTTGGGTTCAAAAATATATTATTACATCATGCATGTCTGATTTGATCTGATCTGATCATCGATCATATCTTATTATATGCATACTGATTTTTCATTTTCACTTGTAATCTAATAGGAATAATATTACCACATTAAATGTTTTTTTTTTTAATATTTGTAAAGTAGCAAACGAGCATGCAGGCCACCTGATGTTAAGTGGTCACAACAGCCCATGGACATCCACATGCAACCTCAAACAAAATCGAAGTTCCGTTCGAGTTTGTATATGGATGCGTCACTACTCCTGAGGACTATGATGGTCGCCTCGCTATGTGTGCCTGGCAACCGCACCTCTCCAACCAAAACAACAACTGCTTTACGGCGAATTATGAGGGCGGCGGTAGTACTTCCCCAGACGAACGATTGTTCTACCACCTTACAAAATGTTTTGTGTAAAAAGCGAGGGCATATCAATTTTTCCGTTACTCGTTACTCGTTGGCGATGAAACGATTACATATTTCAAGTGATTACCGAATTTGAGTAATAAGTGAGTAATAGTGATGTAAGATTAACGTTTTGACGATTTTACGTTTTAGAATTTTTTTTTCGACTCAGTCACATTCATTCACAAAGTTAGGTAGACTGAAAACGTTCTAGAAATAAGCATCATAATTAAAATGGAATAACAAGGTCGTGCGACAAAATTAACGCTTACCGATATAAAGTTGCATAGATCAATATTCGTTTTAGGTCTTAGTGTATAACCTAGAACTGCTTTTATTATGGAGATGGTGATGGCCGTTTTTCCTTTTAAGATGGTTAATAACGAGATTCAAAACGCGATTTTGAAAGCCTCTTTGTACGGTTGTTCAATTTATATACAGTAAAATTAAATACGTGTAAGTTAAAAATGCCCCATGTGACTCTCTATAAAATTTTATATCTTTTTATATCTCTCTTCAGAAAGTAATTATTACTTAGCTTGGACTCTATAAAATCTTATATCTTTTTATATCTCTCTTCAGAAAATAATTGGTTTCACGGTGAAGGTTTCACTTTTACGAAAAACAGAGATTTTTCGTAAAGGTTCTCAAAGTTGTATGAAGTCTACCAACTGTTGGACTATCGCATAACCCTTTTTATTATTATAAGAGATCCATGCCCAACAGTGATATAAGCTTTTTTTAATTCGCTAAATACGTGTCTCTTAACTTTGTGTGTTTTGTACCTGTTTAGCAGCAATGGTCGAGGTGGCGTGGGCCCTCCTTGAGCTGGGTTGGGAGTGGTCGTGGTGGGCGGTGGCAAGGGCGGTGTAGTCGCCGTGATGATAGGCGGCGGTGGCGGGATCGACGAACTAGGTACCTCGTTGCTTGCTAAGAACAATCAAATAAATATATTGTACCAAATATATATATTTTTATTTATTTATTCTCTATTGACCTACTTATAAAAAAGTAGTACCAAAGGCGGACTTAATGCTAAATAGTATTATCTCCTAACCTTGAGGATATAAACATTTGTAATAAGACGGCGTTCGCGAGATTGACGAACTTGGTACCTCGTTGCTTGCTATGAACAGTGAAATAATTATGTTGTAGCAGATATCAAGATTTGTAATGATGACTAAAATATAAAATGGTAACAGCTTTGTTATATGCTGTCATGTTTTACTTAGGAGAGTGTGATGAGAGAGAGATACTAATACGGAGACGTTCTAACACAGTCTTCAGGTACCCTTCGTAGTAAAGCATCTGTCTGTGGCCGACCTCAAATAGGACTTGAACTCTATTTAGCGTAGATAACGGACATCTGTAATTAAGGACCGGTTACGATAACTGTGAGTAGGCTCTACTGCCCATGGACAACCATGTCTCTGTAGTAGCCATTGGCGGTAATGTTTACTTACCATTTGATAGGTGGTAGGTGGTTCGTCCGGAGGAGTGCCACCGCCGCCCTAATAATCTGCTGTGAAGCAGTCTGTGTTTCGGCCGGAGAAGTGCGGTTGTTACGCGCACTTCCAGCGAGGCGACCTTCTTAGCCCTCAGGAATAGTGACGCATTTATGTACGACTTCAGATAGAACTTCAGTTTTGTTTAAGGCTCCACTGGGATGGCCATGGGCTGCAGTGACTACTTAACATTAGGTGGCTTGCATGCTTGTTTGCTATTTTTCAAACATAAAACAGGTAGATTTCACGCTCGTTTGACAATTCTGTCTGTTTTGGACTTCATACTTCCTAACATTAGACATTCCAACGTAGTCTTGAATGGAGCAATATATCACCGTATTGATGCCCAAAACATACATAAATACATACATTAATAGAAACATTATTTGCGATTTCTTAATATATGTCAGGATTTCTAAATAATTTTTGGGTAAAAAATTGGCAGTGTCTGTCTCTACTCCAAAAGTCTTGTATCTTTGTACGATATTCTCATCACAATAGATCAGTATATGGACATACAGACAAACAAAGTTATTCTATTCATGTTTGAGTATTGTAAAAAATGACACATTAACGAAGATAACTTGAATAACAGTCTTAAAGTGATATTTTTTGTGTAGATATGTAGAATTTTTTTGTACAGAATTTAACATAAATATTAACATTAAATCTATTTCCAGAAAATAATTCATTTCGACGAATATTTTGACCACAATATGTTTATCAATGCGAACGTTTGTTTTTACGTTTGAAGAGTAGCAAACGAGCGTGCCAGCCACCTGATAAGTGGTCAATAGAGCCCATGGACACACATCTAACCTCAAACAAAACTGAAGCCTTATCTAGGGTCGTATGTAGGTGCATTACCAATCCTGAGGACTGAGATGGTTGTCTCGCTTGTCAGTGTATCCGACACCCACACCTCTCCAACCGAAACAAGAATTGCTTCACAGCGGATTGTGAGGGCAGCGGATGTATCTTCCAGGACAAACTAGTTCTAGGGCGTATGTAAAGTATTTTTTTATCTTTACAAAGGTAACAAAAGCCCATTATATAGATGGCAATGATTTAGTACTGTTGAAAAACGGTGCGGAAATATTTTTTGTGTCATTATTATTATAAACTGTAGAAGTAAATACATGATTATAATACAGTTTCACACAGTTGTCGTAATTACTGTTAAATATTTATATACAATCGTATAATCTGGAAATGCGCATAGCCCCGGGGCTTGTGTAGGTCGTAACCGATCTATGAAGTTAAGCATCGTCGGGCGCGGTCGGCTGTTGGATGGGTGACCGCTAGTGGCTAAATTTCATGCACGCTCCCGTACTTCGGAGGGCACGTCGCGGTCGGTTCCGGTGGTAATTGGATAGCAGTCATTAAACATTCGGAGGCCTCGTGGGCGCTTTGAAAACATTCGACACGGATTGGGCACTAATCTGTATCCCCACAAATTCGCATTGGAGCAGCGTGGTGGAGTATGCTCTAGGCCTTCCCCAGTTGTGGGAAGAGACCCGTGCCCAGCCGTGGAACATAAATAAGGGTTGAAGCCATATAATCTTGAGAAATTTATACCGTCCTGCATTTGCAATATGTATCTAAAATCTGTTTTTGTTTTTTTATAGTATAGTAGTAGCAAATTACTGCTCCCCCCCTAGAGGCACCTAAGGTCGACCACAGATGCGTTGTATGCTAAGGTCTACGTTAAAAAGCCTCTAATAAGTGTCTCTCACACAGAACACAGAATCGTTTTAAACTGCTGTTATATTGCAAAAATCGGTATAACGGTGGTGCCCCTGGACCGCCCTCAAAACACCTACTTCATAAAAATGATTGACAGACAATGCACAGTTTAAATTTTGTTGTCATATAGAATGCTGTCAAACATATCAAACTATTTACAGTCAATTATGTCAAACTGTTTGCTGTTAAAAATGTCAAAAATAAACGAAACACAAGCATTTCTACTGCTTTTAAAAAATATAAATTTTTCTATCTTTAAAAATATCAGCATAAAATTTTCTTACCTGAGCCAGGTATGGTATTGAACTGTTCATTCGCCAAAAACACTTCGAAGTAGCGCGTGAAGTCGCCCGTTGGGTCCCAGCGGGAGGACAACTTTGCCCACTCCTCCGGGTATTCGTATTTCAGTCTCTTAATAATTTTCACTGCTGTCTTCTTCTGTCGCTCCGTGCATCGTATGCACTTCGTTCTTAGCGCTTCTGGGAGTAACCCTGGAAAGGAAATTAATGATATAATTCAGAAACAAACATACATCACTTACAATGTTAAACTCTGAATGTGTTATATATTCTATTTGAGTTTATTTAAGTGAAAAAAGTGTCGCACGAGCGTGCAGGCCACCTGATGTTAAGTGGAATTGCCTGCCACCCATATCTTACCTCGCACGGAACTGAAGTCCTATATAAGGTCGTACGTAGATGCGGTGTTTCGCCTAAGGACTAAGATAGTTACAACATCAACCCATTTATGTCCCACTGCTAGGTATGTGTCTCCCTCACAAGATGAGAAGGATTAGGACAGTCCACTACACTGGCCTAGTGGCAGACTTTACACACCTTCAAGAACTTTGCAGAAATACTCTCAGATATGTAGGTTTCCTCACGATATTTTCCTCCACCGTTAAAGTGATAATTAATTTCTAATACGCACATAACTTCAAGATTAATGTAAATCAGAGATGCATGCGGGATTCGAACCTCGGACCCCCAGTGTGAGAGACCGAAATCTTAGGCATTACGCTATCACTGCTTACTCTAAGATGGTTGTCTCGCTGTAATTGTACCCGATACCTCTCTAACCGAAAGAAGAATTACTTCGCGACAGATTATGAGGACGACGGTGATTACCATCCCAGATGAACTTTACATTTTACTTAAAGTGTGTATTTATACTTCAGGAATTTTTTCGTTAATTTAAAGTCGGTCTTTATACTACTATTAACTATTATCGAACAAATCGAGACGTAAACTGGTAAATGTATAAAGCGTGGTCAAGTCGTAAAGATAATTCGTGAAATATGTAAGTATGTAGGCCGTAAACGCTAGATAACCGGTCACCGGTCACCACGTTCATAAATATTTAAGCCTAGAAGAATTACAAATGCGTGGCTATGAAGCAGTTCATTTTTAATTTTCCAGACACATACGAGATGTATAATGTATTTGAAATAAGGCAGATTATCATTTTATTAGCATAATTCCATTTCCATAATGGTAATAGTTGAGTATGGTTCTAAAAATAAACAAATACCTACACTTTAATAGACTTCCTATTTTAAAATATTCCTTTGTTTATGATATTCGAACAACATTCATATTTATCAAATTTTCGAATATAGAACATGAACGTATAAAGAAGTTGGCTGGGATTTAAATTAAGAATTTTTATAACAAAAACTATCGCTAACGTTCCCTCTGAAGGATGGAACGCGCATGAAATAGCTACTAGAGGTTACCCATCCAGCTGCCAACCGCACTGCCATCGCTTTACTTGGTAGAATGACGATTAAAGCGTAATCGAAAATGTCTAGTCTCGAAGATAATTCTCAAGAGACTAACTACTAACACTAAACTATAAATTGAGAACACTATCCGCAATATTAGTCCCTTGCCTAATACCACTGGGAATAGTCCAATTGTTTAATTTTACATTGTTATTTAAATTTTGCTATTACTATTTGCAGATAAAGTGCAATATATTACAAAAAGGTGCATGTGTAAATCTTTTGGAGACCGTTAGGTTTCCTCCACAATTTTGATAGATTCATCATCACTCCATTAATGGCCCAATACGGGGGACAGGCCTCTTCTCAGAATGAGAAGGGTTAGGCCATAGTCCACCAAATTGGCTAAGTGTGGAGTACTTAGCACACAGCTTAGAGAACTCTTCAAGGAACTCTCAGAAGTGTAGATTTCCGTCACCGTTAAAGCAAGTGATAATTAATGTCTAATACGCATATAACTTCGAAAATTCAGAGGTGCGTGCGGGATTCGAACCCATCCAGCGCGAGAAGCCGGAATCTTAACCACTGGGCTATCACTGCTTTGATGAGGCTACGCCGTAAGACTTTATTGGACATGGGCCGACAATTTTAATTATTCATAATAGCGATCGTTTATTATGGAGACAATTATTTGTAATTATCATTTCTGTGTCTATTGAATAAGGCTTATTCCTCGTTGGTTTTGTACATAAGCATTGATTATATTATAATATTAGGTTGTATTACATTACGCTAATATTATTAATTATTAGCGTAATGTAATACAATCATTATTTTTGTACTTAGGTATTAACCTAGGTACAAAAATAATGATTTTGCTTTCAGGTGTGCGATTGCCACGTAATTATAACGTAAAAGTCTAAAAAATAATCCGGGTCTGCAAGAGATAGACAACCCGGTTCATTTACATCTGCCTACCAAGAATGATCGCACTAAAACAGTGGATTTTTCGACCACTACGCATTTGTTACGTCAAAACATTTTGTTATTCGTGCGCAGTGCGGCACACAAAGTAATGGGTAGCTGTGACATGTTATATGTTAACAATTTCCGTGTTGTATTGTATTAAATAACAATTGACAAAGAACACATGACGATCGTATCGATCGAGATGAATTATCGTTAACTTTTAGATTTGCGTAGCTTATTCAGATTATTTCTATTATACGAATTTATCTGCGCCACTTATTAGTTCAATTTATTAGCTTATTATTTTCGCTGGCGTTTTAAGTTGTGGTAGAATTATAGCTTGATAGGGGAGGTACCACCGCCGCCTATAGAATCCGCTGTGAAGCTGTGAGTACACTTATAAGCGAGGCGATCATTTTAATCCTGTCGAGTCGTGACGTATCTACGTTCGACCTTAGATTGGACAGTCCTGTTCGAAATTAGATGAGGATATCCATGGGCGGCAGTGACCATTTAATACCAAGTGGCCTGTACGCTCGTTTGCTACTCTTCTAACATAGAAAAAACAAAATCGGGATTAAAAGTATCAGTCTTATAATAGCACCATTCACGGACGAGGATTCCGTGTTATGGTTGCTAGGAACACATAACTACACATACACCCAGATCCAGAACAGGAATGTATTATTATTTAGATGTCTACCTGTAAGGGGATCGAACTCGCAGACCTTAGCATGTCAGACGGTATGGTAACCGCAGGGACAAGCGGCTCGAGAGGAGGAGATACAGAGAGACAGACTAACAAACAAACGAATGCTTACTACATTCACAGTTCCACTGTCTTGTTTGCCATGGACACAAAAGCCGAGTACACAAACACCTAAATCCAGAACAGAAATCTAACTTCATCATTTAGACAAAATGGCCGCTATTTCGCCCAAAAAATTAGCCTCTTTATTTAGTGAGGAAATGCTGCCAGCGTTCTGGATACAATGCCACAAGCTGGAGTGTTGAATGACATATTTAAATTGTAAGTTATTTAGACAAAATTATATTAAGATAAAAACAAACTTAATTTTATGTTTCGGTATCTTTTGGTGTGGTAGCTGTTGTAACTATAGGTAGACACAATGTTTTTTATTTTATACGATAGACAATTGACAAACTCATATTCTGATCATATGAATTAATTAATTTGTAAGACTTTCAACACTACATTTCAATATTTCTTTAAATCCCACGAATGTCAGAAGAGGAGCCATATATTTTTGTCTCGCTTTCTACAATATTGTGATTATAAAATAGAGATAATAGCTACTTCAGACATGTAGAATAAAAATCGCCTGGTTCAAAATTGGGTACAAACTTTTGGTAGTCAAAAATTATTTTTACATGTAATGTTTTTTATTTAGTCCTGTTTTCACTAAATAACATATTCTTTTAATTTAGGATCGTATTTCTGTCGTGTAATCAATTTAATATATTAAAGGTTACTCAAATTTATGATACATAACAAATTAATAAAATTATTTATCAGGATGTTTGCGGAAAATACACTAAATAAAATTATGGGTGATGGAGTTATTTAAAGTTCATTGTAAAATTCCATTCGGCACTTTTTAATTAACTGACTATGCACAGATGATTTGGAATATTTAAGATTTTTGATAGTTTTATATTTTAAATCATTGCAGTGCGTTATATTAAAGAAACAAATATTTATTCGGACTGGTTAATTATAAATAATGGTGATTAATTGAATGGCAATGTGCTCATGACTGTGAAGATTTTTAAATTATATTGATTTTTAGGGTTCCGCAATCAAATTACAATAATGGAACCCTTACAATTTCGTCCTCCTGCCTGTCTATCTGGCTATCTATAAGTCTGGCAATCATGAGGGCGATGTGACTTCGATTTTTTTATGTTTGAAGAGTAACATTGAACGTGTAGGCCACCTGATCTCAAGTAGTCAATGCAGCCCATGGGCATCCACATCTAACCTCAAACAAAACAGAAGGTCTGTCTGAGATCGTACGTAGATGCGTCACTACTCCTAAGTACTGAGATGGCCGCCTCGATGTAAGTGTGCCCGGCAATTGCGCCTCTCCAACCGAAACACAACTGTTTCAAGGCGGATTATGAGGGCAGCGGTCGTACATCCCCGGACGAACTATAGTTATACCACCTCTCAAAACCTTGGTATTGTACCAATATAGTCTCAAATGTACCTTGGTATTGTGCCAATGTAGCATCAAAGTTAGTTACAGTGATTGCTAAGAGAGGTGAGTTTTGATCATCGAAATTTTTGTAATTTACAACAAAATAAAAATTGCGGAAATGAGGTGACCAGTTCAAATTCTTTAACATACTATTTGTATTGAATAAAGCAACTATTATAGCGTCGTGTTGTGGACTGCGTGTGAATCAGCGTCTTCCAGATAATTGCGTAATAATAAGGACGACGCATACAAATTGTGTTAGAACAAAACAATTGTATATTGAAGAGCGTGGAAAAATTGCAATGAATGATATTGTAATGGAGAAATTATTTGTAGCTACATGAGTTTTGTCACGTATTTGTATCTTGTGCGAAGAGCAGTAAACGTGCGTGCAGGCCACCTGACGTTAAGTGGTCACTGCAGTCCATGAGCACCCAAATCTAAGCTTAAATAGGACTGAAGTCTTATCTGAAGTCGAACGTAGATGCGTTACTACTCCTGAGGACTAAGATCGTCTCGTTGTATATGTACCCGGCAACCAGACAACAAAACAATAAATTTATAGATAATTACGTAAATAGTATCTGAAAAGTTGATAGTCAATAAAAACCTTCGTTTCCTTCCTTCAAATAAAGTCATTGTATTTTAATAATAGCTGTTGAATTTTCCGTGAACATAACGGTTTCAAAAGATTGCATGCTATCTATAGAAATATTGCAGGTAAATACGTACCTACGTAGCAGTGATAGCCTAGTGGTTAAGATTCCGGTCTCTCAAGTCGAGTGGCCGGGGTTCGAACCCCGCACGCACCTCTA
>DWKL01001179.1:0-15342 GCA_018249415.1 Phareas burnsi | reverse complement strand
CAGCAATATCCAAGATCATCTTCTAGAAATAGATGAAATATAGGATAAAACAGGGAAGTCAGGAAGGAAAGATTCCAAGTTCATTAAGTCTCAATCCGCGAGCAGAAAGCTAGCTTCTAATAATTATGGATTCTTACGGTCTAATAACACCGGCTGACATGATTTTCCTTGTTAAAAGTATTGTTAACTTTTGACTATCTTGGTAGCGCTGAGAATGGATCCAGCCGGGATATTCCTGATGAGATCTAAAAAAAATTACGTCCAGTACCTCTGGATTTATAGAATAACGCAAAAGAACGACATTCAAAGTAATTCCATTGAAATTTTCTTTATAAATATTAAAATAAATATATTTCAAAGTTATGTTACATTAAGTTATTATTAATTGATTTTATTTTTTATAAATTTTTCTACAAAATCATAGAATGTTTATTTCATATCCGCCTGTGGAATGACACACGCTACACACGACTTTACTAAGGGTTAGTAATTACTGACCTAAAGGGCCCCCTGGGTGCCATCGAGTCTCGGCCGCTTCGTTTGAGGCTAATAGGACTGCATCGCATTATTTAGAACCTGACGATAACTGGACACTGAACCTCCGTATCTTCCGAGTTTAATAGGCAGGGTCACGGCGATTGTGGGCTGACTTATAAGTCATTTGAATTATTGTTGATGGTCTTTATTTTACTGTGGCTATTACAGATATAAGTTCCAAATAGACAATATTATTTGTCCCCGAATAAATCTAGTTACGTCATAAAATATAAAAAGTCGGATCACACTGCGAAGGGTTCCCGGTTAAAAATTCAAAGTTAATAATGATGACTAAAAAATAATTTTGCGATAAAAGTGTTTTTTATTTATTTATTTAACAAATTTTCGTACACAAAATATTTTATAAAAAAGACACACAACAAATAAACGTAGTATTTTTTTTTTAATTATATAACCTTATTTGAATGAATAAAATATTTATGATTTGATTCATCAGGTGAACATTCTTGAATAAACAAATGTTACCTTTTTTTTATCACCGCGTAAAAAAAAAAATGTTACCTGAGTTAACATATGTTAACTATTTATCTATAAATAAAAATAAATATTTATCTATTCATTCATTTCTTCTTTGCATTTGCGGCAAAAATAAATTCGCCAAATTACCACACCGGATTGCGTTTCTACAAGCGAATATTGTGGTTATTCTATAAGTACTCGTTAAACACGATAACTTTATGATCGGATATTGAGTATCGTAATACTTAATAACCGGTCATAAAGTTCTTATTTTTGGCCCAAATGTAATTAGAAGAAATTAATGAATAGATAAATATGTTATGACTAGCAGACCCGGCCACGCGTTGCTGTGGCTTACTTGTATTTCGTTCAATTATAAAATATTATAATTGATATTATTAAGGAAAAAAAAACTGAATAAAAACGGTCCTATCTCTCAAGTTGGAATAAAATACACATTTAGAAAAAAAAAAACGTTAAAATCGGATAGTTGTTTCGGAGCTCATCCCGGACAAACATCGTGACACGTGAATTATATATAATAGATAGATATGTATCATCATCTTCGACCCATTATTGTCCCACTACTGGGCATGGGCCGCCACTCAGAATGGGATGGGTCAGGCCATAGTCCACCAGGCTGGCTAAGTGCGGATTGGTAGACTTCACAGCTTCAAGAACTTTATAAAGGACTTTCATATGTGTAGGTTTCATCGCAATGTTTTCATTCACCGTTAAAGCAAATGATGATTAATTTCTAATATGCACATAACTTCGAAAAATCATAGGTTCGTCCAGGTTCGAACCCCGGACCCCCAGTAGAGGCCGGAATCTTAAGCACTAGTTTATCACTGCTGCTGATATGTATCATATCATAATAATATAGTCTCGTAAAGTGTATCATAAAGTGTGCTTTAAACAAAAAGACAGAAAAAATCATGATTTGTCTGTTTGTCTTTATTGTTTAAGCTAATTCCATCTAAAATGTTATACAATTAACAGTCCAAACGTTACTAACATCTTACTTAATATCGATCACATTAAAAAAATACATTAATAAAACGATCCAGGAGAAGCGATTGGCAATAGTAATCTATTCTGCGTGAACGTTCCAGCAAACTGTTTCGATATGCATGCAAATTGCACAAACCGATTTACTAATCGGACACCGTCGGGTCGAAACGAAAAGCCAATTCCAATTATTAGGCTGATCGTGTGAATCCTGGCTATAAGCTGAGTGACTGTAAAAATCCTGTACGGTTACTATAAAGATAGTCTTCATCATATTTTGTGTCATTCTTTCGATTTATTTAGATTAAGTGGCCACTGCAGCCCATGGACATATAACCTCAAACAGGACTGAATCCTATTCGAGATCGCATATAGATGCGTCACTTCTTCTGCGGACTATAAAGGTAGTCTTTATCATATTTTGTGTCATTATTTCGATTTATTTAGATTAAGTAGCCACTGCAGCCCATGGACATATAACCTCAAACAGGACTGAATCCTATCCGAGATCGCATATAGATGCGTCACTACTCCTGAGGACTAAGATGGTCGCCTCGCTAAAAGTGTGTCCGGCAACTACATATCTTCAACCGAAACACAAATTGCTTTACGGGGGATATGTGATTTATCTATAGCATTTGATGAAATCTTAATAAGATATGTAAAATCATTCTAAACTGATAAATCGTAATTAATGAGCATGATAATAAAACATAGCTTATCAACCTCTTGAATTGAGTTTTTGATAACGATAATAGAAATATGAATTTTCTTAATCAAACAAGTCTTTTAATTTCAATTGTTTAATGTTTTATTAGAAGTGATAGGCTAGTGGTTAACATTTCGGCATCTCTCACAGGAGGTCCAGGGTTCGAATCCCGCACGCACCTCTGATTTTCCAAAGTTATGTGTCTATTAGAAATTAATTATCACTTGCTTTAAATGTGACGAGAAACGTCGTGAGAAAACCTGCAAACCTAGGAATTCTTTGTAAAGTTCTTGAAGGCGAAGGTGAAATCTACCAATCCGCACTTGGCCAGCATGGTGGACTATGGTCTGACTCTTCTCATTCTGAGAAGTAGTAGTGGGGCATTAATGGGTTGATGATGATGACGATGATGATATTGATGATGATGATGGTGATGGTGATGATGATGATGGTGATAATGATGATGATGATGATGATAATGATGATGACGATGTATGTTTTATTAAAACTAAAAATTACCAATCGAAACCTGACTAACGACGTTGACAACGAATTATTATGTCACCACATAAAACTTACCAGCAAGCTTGTATTTTCAAAACAAAATATTACGAAGTAAACCGCAAAATGGCACGAAAGCACGTCGCAATTTGTGATGTAAAATCATTTAAAAATAATGATCCTCAAAGACACTGAAAATGAAACTGAAAACTCTAGCGGAATGGCCACCGTAGTTTTCCGTACTGTTAGTAGGTTGTAGGGGCCTTTTAAATTTTTCAAGCTTTATAGGTTACTGGGTTAAGATCTGTTGAAAGTCGACGGTGCAGAATGGCATAATTCCGCTGAGTTGTTCATGCTCTTCTTTAAAATAAAACCAAAAGTAATGGGCGTGGGCTGACCCGGCGTTGGAAAATTACCTTAAAAGTGAAAGTAACTAAAAAGGGAGAATCAAAGTAATTTTGCAATGATTACAGGACTTTCTCACCTTGCGTATACATTGCTTTAGATAATCGATAAGCAGATTCAATCATATGACTATTTTTAGACATATGACCTTTAAATCATTTTGGCTCCAACGCCTGTTGTGTCCCACTGCTGGGCACGGGTCTTTTCCCACAACAGGGGAAGGCCAACAGCATACTCCACCACGTTGGTCTAATGTGAATTGGTGGAGATATGGGTTAGTGGCCAACCAGTGTCGATTGTTTTCAAACCGCCCATAAGGCCTCCTGCAAGGCTTAACAACTTCTATCTGATGATAACAATCGGGACCGACGGCTTTACGTGTCCTCCGAAGTACGGAAGCGCGTATGAAGTTTAGCCGCTAGCGATCACCCATCCTGCTGACGATATCGCCCGCTCAAGAGTACTGACGCATCTACGTACGACCTCAGATAGAAATTCAGTTTTGTTTGAGGTTAGATGTGGATGTCCATTGGCTGCAATGACCACTAAACATCAGGTGGTTTGCATGCACGGTTGCTATTCCTCAAACATAATAAAAATAAATAAATAGACTAAAGAGATGATATTGTGACCTAATTAACTATAACTATCGTACTAACTGTAATTAAGATCGTGACCAATAATTTTATGATCATCATCATCAACCCATCCATATCGCCCTGTAGAGCACGGGTCTCCTCTCAGAAGAAGGGTTAGGACATAGCCTACCACGCTTGCCAATTGCGGATTCGTAGATTTCACACACCTTCCAGAACTTTACAAAGAATATTCAGACGTATCCGTTTCCTCATGATGTTTTAAGATACTATCACTTCTTTTAAATAATGACAAAAGCGGAGTTAATTGTATAAATTAATCACACTGTACGTATACCAAACACCCAAGACGTTACAATTAAATTCACTCCTTATCCCTTTACGACTAAAACAATAAAATAATGCATTCGTTTTAAACGTTACGATTCCGGTGATTGCGATGGTCGAATTCCAACGAAATATCAGCGCTAGTTAACAGAGCAATGTAACTTAAGAAAAGCAGACAATTTAAAAAGCGAAGTGTGAATAAAGGGTAAGAAATGGTCGGGGCATGAGCGTTTGTTTCGTTAACGGCCTCTCGGCGGGGTCAGCGCACCACAAACATCGGATACCATCCCGACTTTATGGTGTTTTAATCAAGGTACCGTTGAGACGTTTGTTTTATAGCTTACAACTTACGAGTAACGTTTCCACTTGATTGATATTTTAATTCGTTAGTTTACAAGTAACGTTTCAAATTGACTAGTTTGCATTTGAAAGATTTTAACGCGGCAAATAGGTTATAGCCTAGTGGTTAAGATTCTGGGCACTCCCACTGGAAGTCCGGTGTACGAATCCCGCAAGCACCTTCGATTTTTCGAAGTCATGTGCGTATATCACTTGCTTTAAGAATTTTCTGTAAAGTTCTTAAATATGTGTGAAGTCTACCAATCCGCACTTGGCCAGTGTGGTGGACTATAACCCTCATTCTGCGAGAAGACCCATGCCCAGCATTAATGGGTCGGTGATAATGATGACGATGATGGTGATGGTGATGATGATGATGACGGTGGGGATGAAATGGTGATGACGACGACGACGACGATGATGATGGCGATGATGATGATGATGATGATGATGATAATGATGATGATGATGATGATGACGATGATGATCTTGATGATTACTTTTCGAATAGGGATTCGGTAGATGGTTTGTTAAATATAAGATATATTACGTACAAGCAAAACCTTACGACGTATTAAAATATATTGTTGAAACTGCACAGTATGGGATATTTAGCTGACTCATCTTATAATGAAAACCGAGATAGACACAGAACATACAATACATGTAAAGTAACGATATATCGAAATAATAGGTTCCTTTAAGCGTAACTTTATCACTGTCGAATCCAAAGGCACCGCCGCACCTATTTCTGCTTAATAACAATAGTGTTGCTGTTGTGTTTTGGTTTGAAGGGTAAGGGAGCTATTTACATGAAACATTCCAAAGTGTCAGTCAATCTCAGATTCCAAGAACTAAGTTGGAACGCGTAGCAATGCATTTGTTGTCAATCTTAGGGCTTCGATTTTGGGGGTTCATTACAGATGTTCATGAGCAGAAGTGAACTTACCATCAGGTGGACTGCATTTTCGATTATTTAGCAATCTTACTATAAAAAATTAATATGACGGTCCAATTTACCATGACTCTGTTCAAAACCAGTCGATAAGGTGCCTACATAATCGTGAATAATAAAACCGCAAACTGCCTAGCCAGTCCTATAATAATGAACCGCAGCCCAACATTACACTCCTCATCGAACATGGGAACAGACAACTTTCTCGCGTCCCCTTGTCGGTCTATTTTTACACATCGAACTATTCGTGGGACTTCAAATACGACGTTTCACGTTTCAATCATAACAGTGTGTGTTAATTAATGAGTAGAATTCGGGCATTCGCTCCCTAAAACGGGTGGATAGTTCCAAATCCTTTGATGTCCTCTCCGAAATGAAATATGGATGGCATGATGAGCACTTTAGTAATGAACAGCCCATTTAGGTGGATTATATTATTTTAGACTCGACGAAAGCGTGAGATTTTATTGTGCCGAAGAACGGTTTCATGTTGCCGAGATCCGGTAGTCAAATCTTTAGGACACGGTCGTCTATTTTCTGGGAGTGTTGCCATGGATTAAGGGCTTGTTTAAAGTACCCTTATATGATATAGTTTTAGAGTACTGGGATTTACTTTTATGGTTATTTTAATAACATACGAATCGTATCAAATATGATGTCACTAGACTAATATTATCCGCGGTTATAATTTTCAAGCACAAACTATTAATTATCAAACGTAACGAAAAATACAATGAAAAACAGATAAACATCTAAATTATTAATATAGATTTCTTTGCTGGATCTGGGTGTTTGAGTCCTCCGTGTATTCGTCTTGTATGTGTCAATGGCACCCATGACACAGGGGATCCTAGTGTAGAAAGTGTATTTGTATTTAACATGCTAAGGACTCGTGTTATGGAGAGAGCTATGCTTGGTATTTCGCTACGCGGCAAAGTTCGTACCGTTAAAATTCGTAGACGAACTAAAGTTACCGACATAGCTCTCAAAATTAGTAGGCTAAATGACAATGGCTTGGCCACATGGCACGGAGAACCAATATCCGTTGGGAAAGAAAAGTATTGGCGACCACGTCTAGGGAAAAGAAGCACAGGTAGGTTGCCCCCCGACAAGGTGGACTAGTGACCCAAAGAAGACAGCGGGAAATCGATGGATTCATAAGGCACAGGACCGGTTGGAGTAGGCGATTAGGAGAGACCTATGACCATAAAAGACTGATGACATTAAAAGGCTGGTGGAAGATGAAGAAGAAAACACTGTTACCAAATTGATTTGTGACTTTTTAGAAGGGATCATAAGTATTAATGTTGCAAAGTAACACTAGACATATGCTTAACAGCGATTCCACTGCGATTCTCCCACACAAACCAAACACAATCAACCATATACACGTACATACATTCGTCGTACATATATAAGTAAATGTAAACACCAACTTGATGGATTAATGCTCTTTCCAAGCACAGAAGTAACGCATCATTAACTTGATTCGCTTTAAACGATAGACCTTTAAATTTGATGACCACATCTTCAGGGTTGGCATCGCTTCATGAACACAATGAAAACAAAGGAATGAAATTCCATTGTGAAACTGTATAAAGTATTAAAAAATAATATAGATACACCCCGTACCGAACACGTAAACGATAATAGAACAGATGTTTAAAAAATCCTCCTCAGTCTCGGTCTTCCAGTAAGATAAATCACTATCGTCTGGTTATTAGAAATCAATTTGCTGGTTCAAGAATTTCTATAAGGAGCAAAGGACATCGAATGCCTTGTTATGATTTTTGAAATACCGTAGATTTGCTCGGAGACATACTTTGGAATTTATTCTGCGAGGTTAAGATATGTCGCAAATCATACGATTCATGAAACTTAAAATTGACGACTGACTCTAAGGTGGTAACGAGAGCAACATAAGGAACGTGTGTTGACTAAATTATACACATAGCGTGTTTTTTTCTAGTGGGGTTATGTATAATATAAAAGATTTATAGTAATCACAGAACGAAGGGCAAGGCTATGGTCCACTACGCTGGCCACGAGTGCATTGGTTGACTTCACACACCTTTCTAGAGAAGTCTCCGATGTGTAGGTTTCTTCAATGTTTTCGTTCACCGTTAAAGCAAATCATAATTAATTTCTAATACGCATATAACTTGGAAAAGTCCAAGATGTTTCGAGGGATTCGAACCTCGGCCACTCAGCGTGAGAGTCTGAAATCTTATCGTAAGAAAATTAAACAGAAATTAAATCGAATAATTATTTTTAGAGAAAATATTTACAAATTCGATAAATGTTTCGTAAATTTTGTAATTTGGAACTGAATCGTGATAATTTAAGTTTTAATACCGTTGTTATCGCTAAAGGGGCAATTGTTTGTGTTTTACAATAGCCGTTATTAGAAGACAGTGTTGCCTTTATTAAAGAAAACCAGGACAACATAGAACTACGAGCTTGTTTAAACATAAATAAAATGCTTGAGTGCGGTACCGCACGTTTCATTACTCAGCGTCGAGTGCTTTTCCTTTTTAAATATTAAGGACAATTATTTCCTCCATCGGCGATAAACTTTCGTAGGAGATATGAGTAAACAGCTAATTACTATTTACTGAATTCACAGTGAAGAAGCCAGACGGAATTCTAAATTAATTACAGTTGAGTGAAATCCTCCAATAATGTGACTGAATCCAATAAAGTAATTAATAATATTTACTGAAATCATAGTGAAAAGTTAGACGGAATTCTAAATTAATTACAGTTGAGTGAAATCCTGCGCAATAATGTGACTGAATCCAATAAAGTAATTAATAATACTTACTGAAATCATAGTGAAAAGTTAGACGGAATTCTAAATTCAATACAGTTAAGTGAAATCCTGCCGAATAATGTGACTGAATACAATAAAGTAATTAATAACATTTACTGAAATCATAGTGAAGAAGTTAGACGGAATTCTGAATTCTTGAAAGCCATGATGCTCATGTTTGTATTGAAATTTTGAAGATACACTTTAAAAAGAATCTAGGCAGTCTTTCGTAGATAATGTTTAAATAAATTAATGAGGCGTTTGGGGATTATTCAGATCAGGTTTATGATACTCGTAACCAAGTAAGAATTAAACCAAAGTATAAAAAGTTGTATCGGAAAGTAAAAAAACTATATATTTTGTTAGGTTAGGTTATTTAGAGGTACTATCATACCGTAGTAACTACTTACTTTCGATAATAATAATAGCGCATTCTACACTCAAAGCCCGACACTCATTCTGTTCTGTGGATGCCATGGACACATACAAAGACGAATACACAGACCCAGACCCGGAACAGAAATCATTTTATCATTTAGATATCTGCTTGGCCGGGAATCGAACTCGGAACCCACTGCATGTCAGACAACTGCGTAACGCAGATCATCGTACTTTACACACTTTGGATCCGTGAAACAAAAGTTTCGACTTAATATAAGTCCGCAACAGATTTCCCTAATGTTTTTGCTCGTTAAACGTACGAAAGCAAAAACTAAACCACTTAAGATAAAGTAGCTTTCGATTCACCGATGGCGAGTGAATCTTCCGTTGAAAATAACAAAGGTTCACTAAATATAGAAACTTTATAGGCCGTATCGGAGCTACGGAGCTCATATGTGTTATATTAAAACAGTAATTTCGTGATCTTGTAAAGCAGTCAACACATTGCGATTGAGTAGGCGTTCGGAGATATTTTTACGGACAAACTCAATTTTTATATACATTTGATATGTTTAGTACTGCGTGTATAAGCAACAATGCCGTTAGAAACCAAAACCTCTTTTCGAGTTGTGGCTTAAAAAATTCGTTACTTAGTAATTAGACACCATTTGCAAGATTTTGTAACAAAAATAGATTTAATAGAGCACTATCAAATAGTGGAACTTTAATAAGTATTTTACTAATTATGAAAAGCTGAAAATGCCGAAATCGGCTATCGTTGCAAAACGGCAAATTAATTTAAGCATGGCAGAGTATTAAAATATACAAAAGATAACATAAACCAATTTATTATTAGCTAATATTACATAATTATCTGTATATAGTGATTATAAATTTGGGTTCATATAACCATTGAAAGAACTCTTCGTAGTTTGATCAACTGTGTTCTGGTTTGAAAGGTGTGGTTAGGTAACGACCATTACACAAGGCATTCCAATTTAGTCCTCAGAGATAGTAACGCATATGGAGCCGACTTCAGATAGGACTTCAAACTTATTTACGGTTCATTGCGATTGTCCATGGGCAGCAGTGACCATTCACAATTAGGTGGCTGGTGGACTGCAAGCTCGTTTGGTACTTCTACGATATAAAACAAAGTTAATACACCCGTGCCTGTCACGATTTCTTTACTCAACAACTCTTTACCTATGCTCTGTATGACGAGACCCTTACTTTTGGTTTTATTACAGGGCGATCCTGAATCTAATTAACTAATAGACTAAATTGAAGCGTTAATTGAACTTAACCGGACGCTAATTATCGCCTCTTTTGACCATGTTACTGGATTAATTAATGATAGGTGGTGAAACTAGAGTTCGAACGGAGAGATAGCACCGCCGCCCTCACCATTCGCCTAAAAGCAATTCTTGCGTTTTGGTTGGTGGTGTGATTTTTGGGAACACTCAAGGCGAGGAGATCATCTTATTTCTCAGGAGTAGTGACGCTTTTGCGTACGATCTCAGATAGGGCGTCAGTCCTGTGTGGGGTCATATGTGGGCGTTCATGAGCTGCTGTGGCCACTTGACATCAGGTGACCTGCACGCTCGTTTATTACTATTCAAAATAAAAAAAAAATCGATGGTAAATCCATCGATTTTTTCACCCAATCCATCATTCACAAATATTGAGCAATGATCCTGTACTTGAATCCGTCCATAACTTTGCAATAACTTCACGGATTACATTAAACAGTTTAATAACTAATTCTACCTGCAAAAAAAAAACGGTAAATCATCAACAAAACATACAAACGGCGTATGCCAACTTCGTTTAAAATTTTCATATAACTTCACAAATTGGAACACGAAGCCAATGCTGGAGAAAAAGTTCTATTTGATTCATGGAGCACTACTTGATCCGCTAATACACGTGTACCGACAAAAAGTGTAAGCAAAACTTGTTTCGTGCTAAATTTAGTTTTTCATGTAGAAGCAGTAAGCTCTTGATGCCGTTCCACATAATTAAATGATAAGATTCTCTTTAATCCACACTCACTCATTAGAGCTCTGTATCGTAGGTAACTGGACATTTTTTGTACTGTTCTTTCTGTGTATCCATTGCTGCTACTTTTCCTATGAAGTCTGTACAGTGAATTCTACCAGTTTCTGATACATTGTTAAAATATTACAAACTTGTTGGATTTCTATAAACATATAATGACGCATAAGTAGATGTTATTGACCTCTTTAAGATTTCTCAAGAAAGTGACTGACCTAACCTGTTTGTTTGGGGTCAGGAATACCGTGAAACACTTTTAGCAACGGTTCTATGTCCGATCATTACATTTGGCACGTGGTATTTTTCATTAATGCTTTATTTAAGTTTTCTTCTTCTTTTTTATTTAAGGTTTCTTCTTTCTTTTTTTTATGTTTGTAAAGTAGCAAACGAGCATGCAGGCCACCTGATGTTAAGTGGTCATCACAGCCCATGGACACCCAGATCCAACCTCAAACAAAACCGAAGTTCCGTTTGAGGTTGTATATAGATGCGTCACTACTTCTGAGGACTAAGATGGTCGCCTCGCTATATGCGTGCCTGGCAAACGCACCTCTCCAACCGAAACACAACAACTGCTTTACGGCGGATTATGAGGGCGGCGGTGATACTTCCCCAGAAGAACCATTGTTCTACCACCTATTCGGTATATCTATATACCTTTCTATCGTAATTAGGGATATGCGTACTTGGAATTGCATGGTAAAAAAGTTAGAAAATGGCTATGATCTGAAGTTTTTAAGGAATTCACTAAAATATATTAGGTACTAGCAAGGAAAAAACAGCTCTAGGCATATACATTTTTTATGACGTAAACTTCACATTGCAAAAGACAAAACGGCTGGATAATTGCTTTACTGACATAAAATACTTTCTCCTCTTCTCTTCTACCCAAAGGTTGTCTGGAAGAAATCGCTACCCTAGCGATAAGACCGCCTTTTGGCCACCATTGTTTTGTGTATAAATGTATAATGTATTTTTTATTGCTTATGGTGTACAATAAAGAATATTTGTATTGTATTGTAAAATACGGCGAAGAATCTGCTTTAAATGTCAAATTAACTGGTTCCGCAAAATGGGACTCATCTGCAGGACGTCATAATTGTATGACAAATTAATAAATGTAATGTTACTTATCTTAATTGACCGAGAAATAACAAAATTTAGTTGGACACTTCAGCGTGCGATCTTTCAGATAATTTTGGGTATAAGGCTTTTGAGCGTGGCTTGCACCACTCAATGATTGTAACGACCCAAAATGTTTGACATTTAATCCACGAAATAGTTCTTGAGAAACGTCAATGGTCTCTCAAAAATTAAATTTTGAAAGCATGAAGATTTTTTATCGGGTGAAGCCATACAATCCAGAGTCTACCATCGCAACTAGAAAAAACCTGATGCATATTTAGTTTTCCAAAACATGGTATGTTTTATTCAGACGCCTGGTGTAGGACAAAAATACAAATTCCGCTACTCTTTACAAAAGAACAAACTCACAGGGCCGTGGAAAAATATTTTTTATTTACAACGCTTTTGTTACTCCTTGCGTTAGCATCTATTCTCCCATCGATTACTATTAAATATCAACACATAATCAGAAGGTTTTGAGAGGTCAGATTCCAATCGGTAAGAACTGTTGCCAGCAATCGCCAGTCCTTGACCACTCGCCTAATCGCACGTAATGTTTTCAATGTATTCGACGACCTCCATAACACCATACTTACGTAGATTACCCCGCAATTACTCACAGTTCCGAGAGTCATCAACGATCAACAAGTGTAGTAATATCTGTAATCTCTCGTCGTGCACTACCTGTAGGAAGCGACGCTTCCGTTCCGTATCTTGGTGCTTATGAAGTATATTATCGTTAGAGCCGACGCTGCGTGACGTCACGTGCATAATTACACGTCCATTAATGATGAGTGCCTCCAAACGTTCCGTGTTGAAACCTTTTTTTTCATTGCCCGATATGCCGTGACGCAATGTATACAATTACTATATTGTCGTGTCATTGCACATACATTTGGGAAGTCTGTAAATTTTAAGATTTTAAGTCTGCCAGACCTTTTAAGGCATCTGCGTAAACGTGATCAACATCAAAATTAATTCTATAAATTAAAAGATACTCTTTTGTTAGTTTCAGAGTTTGTACATGTACAATAATTATAACATACAACGATAACATTCATTCACACACGTACGTGACTTTAAACGATTTCTTGCGGACATCTTAGGAGTGCTTGGCAAGCTATCGACACCTTATCCGGAGAAATCCAAAGCAATTGAAATTACATTACGACATTTCCAACTCGACGAGTTATATGATACGTGTTATGGACCTTCAAATTGAAATTTTCAAACGACAATCAACGATCGAATGTCGTTCTGAACAGTCCATATTTACCATTGTTTACTTTATAGTTAATGATGTGTGCCGAAATTATCGACAGAACAACAATAATGGCGCTCCTTGACTCCGTCTTGATGACTGACAGGCGACATTGAACCATCTAAACACAGTAGACCCTGTCATAAAAATCAAACGCAACCAACCATATTTTTATCTTATAATCATCTCAGTTGAAGCAACTCGCATGTCTCACTTGGCCGAAATATACCGTTGGTTTTCTCCGAGAAATCTTCGATCTCTTGATCGTGTCAACTTAGTCAATTACGAAGTGAGTGCAGTATGTATACCTATTATAGGCGTCGGATATATTCGTGTCAAGATTACCTATGCTGACGGCGTGCGAAGGGTCAGGAGTGTTCGTGGAAGCTCGCTGGTTTCGCAACAAGTTACCGACGGCCTACGTCCGCCTGTCATTGATCGTACTTAATTGTAAACGGTAATGACGTCCGTACTGATTTGAAGAACATTTTTGCACATATGCCATATTTGGTTATTGTGACGGTTCACGTGGCTAAAAGGTCACCATACTGATCGTGTAAAGAGATCCGGTTCGATTCCCGGTCAGAGAGACATTTAAATTATGAATTTAGATTTCTTTCTGCTCTGGGTCTGGGTGTTCATGTACCCGTGTTTACACGTGTTCATGGCGCCCATGACAGGGATTTTAGGCGTAGGGCCACAGCTCTATACTGAGTTCCCTGTGTCACTTGCTCGCTGCGAAAAATTTGCTATATTCATAAGAGTAATAAACTTTTTATTTGGATCATAAGGTCAAATTTAAATAAAACAAAAAACAACTTTATGTACGGTTCCACAGGGTATAGTGCATACAAAATTATATTTTTTGTTGTTACGAAACTATTACCATAGATACAACACTATTGGGACTGGTTGCGTGGGACACTTCCATCTATTTCCATAGAAAATTGACGCGAGTGTGAGGTGTGGGCAGGAAGTGGTGACTGCGATACGACACAGTATCTTGTCGCGGAGAGCATTCATCGGACACCGTCTGCGTTTCGTCACACGACACGACATTTTAGACCCGCGTGACGCAGTACTAACCATACCATGACACGCAGTGTTCCGAGTTCAATTCTCGGCTAGACAAACGTCTAAATAGTGAACTTTTATCTGGGTCTGGGTGTTTATGTTCTTGTCTTTGTATGTGTGCACGGCGCCCGCGACACAGGGAATTCTAATGTGGGTCTATGGGCGTTTTGTTGGTTGGGTTTGATAATATGAGGTTTGTTTATTGGCAGTTACTTCATAAATAGTTTATAATCTTGTGTTGTTAAATATTTGTGTTTAGGATGACGATTTAAAGTACTTATATGTAAAAAAATCTAAAGATTTGTTGTTTCATACGTCAAGCGTCATTCGGTGGCATATTCAAGCTATGACTATTTGAACACCCTTTCGTGACAGTACAAGGACAGGAAAAAACAATGTTATCTTTTGTTAATTAACACTTACTTGGAGCAAACGTGAGAGGTGCAGTGGACAAACATTCAAGTGCCTACTTCCCCGAAGCGTTAGGTAGGTGGAAGAGTGCGCGAGCCATAAATATTAATGACAACTACAGACGGGTCATTGACCTTTGATCCGATTGTTTGAAGGCTTCGACGTTCATTTTCCTGCATAATTAAGAATACCAAACGCAGTTCAGATGGAATGCGATATGTGGATGGATCTTTAATATTAAGGAGGGGGGCGAGAACTCGCATATGATAGGAATTATTTTCATAAATATGAAAACCGTCCCTAAGATGA
This sequence comes from Phareas burnsi, assembly GCA_018249415.1. Classification (NCBI taxonomy): domain Eukaryota; kingdom Metazoa; phylum Arthropoda; class Insecta; order Lepidoptera; family Hesperiidae; genus Phareas; species Phareas burnsi. Next base: position 51 of record DWKL01001179.1, on the reverse strand, counting down.
TCCCTTACGGTTACGTCCCTTACGTCTCTTTACGGTTATGATGTTTTATTT
>DWKL01001178.1:0-15349 GCA_018249415.1 Phareas burnsi | reverse complement strand
CCAGACCCACAACAGAATTCTAAAGTCCTCATTTAGACGTCTGCCTGACCGGAAAACGAACCCGGAATACTCTGCGTGTCAGACCGGTACGGTGACCGCCCCGTCGCGCCAGGTCAGTCATCGTTTTTAAAAAAAAACGTGCAGAAATTATTTTCAGAAATAATAATGAATATATAGTCGAATGCAGGTACCGATGTTGTTCCATATGATTACAGATGCTTGAAATCGGCAGTGGCCAGTTAAAGTCAGATGAATTGCATACATTTACTACTTATATTGTCCAGATTATTCATCACATAGAACAGCGTTTCCTAAACTTGATTATGCCGTGGGCTGGTTATTTTCATGCTTCTCCATTGTGACCCATCAAATGATTTTCTCCCTCCTAGTGCATAAAATAAAAAACACTACGGTGCAACAAAACGTCACCTCTCTTATTAATTTACGAGTATGATTGATTGTGTACAAAAAGAAAATGCTGCGACCCAGCAGTCTAATTTGGTGGTCCGATGCCGGACACCGGAACCCTGACAGAGAACAAATACTAACCACATGCGATGGCCACGTTAAGCACTAAGATGGCGAGGAACACTGTGAACCCAAAAGCGTACCAGGAGGCTCGCAGACCAGCCACCCAATAGACAACGAGTGTGAAAAGTGCCGGCTCTATCAGTAGACCTGGGAACTGGGAATTTAACGAAAAATGGTGTTACGTATCATATTTAAAAATTATTTTGAACTTTGAAAACCTTAAATAATTCTATGCTAAGATTATTCCTGGAAATATATTATGATCATTCTATTGTTTACATTGAGACAGCATTCTAATGTGTAGAGTAGTTTTGGAAAATCGCGAACATACATACACACATATTTAACAGCTGAAAACAAAAGGTTTAAATCGTTTAAAAACTATACACTACGTTCAGCTTATTACTATACCTATTCCTATATCATATAATACAATTTTCCCAGCTCATCCATGGCGATCCTTATCAGCTGTGGTCCTGTAACAAAGGCTGATGATATCATCATTGCACCTTTATTACAGGTCCACAGCTGGACATAGGCTTCAGCCAGTTGGCGCCACTCAGACTTTGTATTCCGTCAAACTGTCTTCTGCATCCATTGGTTATCTGGCATCCTCTTCAGAGCTCACATTTAAAAATATCATCAACCTATTAATGCCCCACTGCTGGGTATAGATCCCCACTCAAAATGGGTTAGGCCATAGTCCACCATTCGCTAAGTACGGATTGGCATACTTCACACACCTTCGAGAACTTTACAAACCACTCTGAAACATGTAGGCTTGCTCATGAGGTTTTCCTTCATCGACAAGCAAGTGATAGTTTCTAATGTGTCCACAACTTCGAAAAATCAGAGGTGCGTGCGAAGTTCGAATCCGGGTACCCCAGTGTTAGACCAGATTTCTTTATCACACAGCAGTAGCCATGTTTTCTAGCCATTAACCACTAGGCTATCACTGTTTATATTTTTTATTATTTTTTTTTAATGTTTGAAGTTACATGCTACCTGATGTTAGGTAGTCACTGCAGCCCATGGACATCCACATATAACTCAAACAAAACTGAAGTACTACTGAAGTCATATGTAGATGCGACACTACTCCTGAGGATTAGGATTGTAGCCTCGCTGTAAGAGTGCCTGGCAACCGCACCTCTCCAGCCGAAATACAAAAACTGCGTCACGGCGGATTAAAAGTATGGTGATGGTACTTCCTCAGACGAATATAGTTCTACCATTTGCTTTTCACACTGGCTGCTTTATCTCATTATTAATCAAACGATATAACGCAACGAGCCATGAGATGAGAGACGAACTATTTGTCACTTATCATGGTTAAATTTCTAATATACGTGCGTGCTTACCAACGCTATCATCCTAGCGACGTAGTACATCGGTGTTGAGTACAGCCCGGCCTTCAACTCGCGGTTGAACATGGGGAACTCCTCAGGGAACATGTGCAGTACTGAGTACATCGGGGTGAACGTGTTCTCCGCGATGATGATGAAGAGAGCGCCTTGAACATCTTGGATACCGGCTTGTGTTAACCGCGCAGTGCCAATAAAACACAATCCCGCCGTGAGGGCTATAGCCTGAAATTATCAATTGTTTTAACACGTTTACTGCAGCGGCTAGTATTCGGGACAATCCACCCGTGCGGCGCGCAACACAAAAGGTTTGTTCTAGTACGGCGGCACGCACCGTATGCGTACGAGCCGCACAGATGGCTCAGATAGTAAAACATGACAGGTGAGTTTGCCGCAAGTGGTAGAATGACGGTTGCCAATATGCATAATATGTGTCACTCCATAGTGGTTGCCATTTACTATGTTAGATTAAAGATTCAGAAGCGCATTGTTTTTAAATTAATAGATACATATTACAGAGCAAATGCATAGCATCTACTCAAAATTTTGCATCGGGGTCCTTATTGAAGAAGTGTCTTTTTAGACTCCTAATTTGGGTAACAGCATTTTTATAGGTAGAACTATAGTTCGCCTGGAGAAGTACCTCCGCCGCTTTCATAATCCGCTATGAAGCAGTTCTTATGTTTGAAGAGTCATCTGATGTTAAGTGCACACTGCAAGCCATGGACACTCACATCTAACCTCAAATGGGACATCCAATGTGGTACGGTGATTCATTACTACTCCTCACCGGACACACTATATTTCTATCAACTATTAAGCTATGCAAATATTTACAAGTTATTATTTTAATATCGTTCAGCTTTTTTTCATACATACTTAAGTGTGATTTAATCATCATTAAATTCAATTCGGAAAAAAATAAGTTGTAAATGTATATAATATGTAAACATTGACTCCACTAAAACTCATTATGTAAGCAAGAAACAAGTTCTTGAAATTCCAAATTAGATCGTAAATCAACTAACTGACATTAAGAAAGATGTTGTATTTGTTAAAAAAGGGCATGTTTCGTGATTTATATTGTAGAAGAATTTTGTCTATGTAGTTTCTGATCAAACTGCCATCACCGTCCTAGTGAAAGGATTAGCGCTTCATAAACATTTTACATCATGTACTACATGTTTATTTAAATAAATTTCACTTCATTTCAGTTCATTTTATTTCATTTCAATTCATTTCTTTTTATCCTCAACTCTATACTGTACTTCCGCCGAACATGGTTTTCCTCTCAGAATGAAAAGAGTGAGGTTGAAGTCAACCTCGCTGCACAAGTATTCCTTGATTGACATCATCTTTGAGAACTTTACACATTTTTTTTTCACCGTCACAGTAAGTAAGAGTTAATTTCTAATTTACACATAAGTTCGAAAAATCAGAGACGTGCCTGGGTTTCGAACCCAGAGCCCCAGCCTAGAAGATCATAATCTTACTACTGGATAATAACTGTCAATCTAATGAAACTACCATAACAGCGTCTAGTATAGTAGAGACCCAACCCTGTTTTGATTTATCGTCGATTCTGTCTTTCTTTTTTAATAAAAGTTATTTATTTACATAATGAATGTATTGTTTTATTTTCCAGAGAAAAATCATAAAATGACAGAAAAAGTACGTGTACGCCCAAGATCCATCTTAAATCGTGTTAAATAAAAGGAAATAAAATAACTTACTAATTTCTGAAGTATTCGTAATGTTTGTACCCGTGGATCTCTTATAATAATTATAAAGTATCTATACACTAGCCACATGATTTTGGTAAAAAAGAACGGTGGTTTGAAATTATCACACTTCATCCTTCTCGATTCCTGGAATTAAAGATTTACAAAGCAGTAAAAACAACTGCAGAATAACAAGGACTAAGTATTATCGACATCAATTCGTAGGTAAACATTGTAAGTGTAGAAAGTGTCATTCCGCCGGTTGAGTGAGCCCGGGAGCCTCTGCATGTCAGACCGATATGTTTGCCACTCTGACAAGCGGTCGTCCGCAATGATGAACTGCTGCTGTGTTCTAGTTTGGAGTGTGTAGTAAATGAGAGACACTTAAACGAGGCGATCCAATTTAATCCTCAGGGATTGTAACGCATCTATGGCCGATCTTCGATAAGATTACGGTCCTATTTGGGCATGGGAATCCTCTCAAAAAGATTAGGGGTTAGGCCATAGTCCACCATGCTGGCCAACTCTACAGAGAACTCTTAGATGTTTCCTCACGATGTTTTCCTGCACCGTTAAAGGAAGTGACAATTAATTTCTAATACGCACATAACATTGAAAAATACGAGGTGCGTGCGGGTTTCGAACTCCGGACCTTCAGTGTGAGAGGCCAGAATCTTAACTACTAGGCTATCACTGCTTATGCAATGCATTTAGGCTTAATTACAGATGTCTATAGGCGGCAGTGACCGCTTACCATCGGGTAGGCTTGTTAGCTACTTCTAAGCTATATACATACTTAAACTGCTTTAATAGGTGGTAGAGCTATAGCTAGTTCGACCGGACACGTACCACCGCGGCTCTCACAAACCGCCGTGGAGCAATTGTTGTGTTTTGGTCAAAGAAATGTGGTTGCCAGTTGCACTTACAAGCGCGGAGACTATCTTAGTCCTCAGCAGTAGTGACGCGTTTAGGCACAACCTTAGGTTGGACTTCAGTTCTGTTTGAGGTTAGATGTGTCTATCCATGCATGGCAGTGGACACTTAACATTGAGTGGGCTGGATGCTCCAAATAAAAAAAAATGAACTGAATTAAATGATAATTATATCTAAACTGAACGTACTTCGTCTTCATTGTCCATAAGATGAAACTCGAGATGTATTTCCATATTCAGTTCCTTTGCAGCATCACTAACCGCAAATCTATCGCACACGCTCTTGATTGCCTGCCGGGACGCTGCCTCGGACCCAGGGATCAGAGCCAGGACCTTGATGAAGTAGTCCGTCGGGTTATACGTTATCGGGCAGTGGTAGCCGAGACTGGAAATAAATATCCTTTTTAAATATCCATTCGCTCGATGAAATTTGCTTAGATGGGTTCCATGCCTCCACCCCCAATCCTCCACTCCACACACAAGAATACTGCTGCCTACAATCAGAGCACTACAGTAAATGTAACCCTGTGTCATGGGTGCCATGGATACATACAAAGACAAGTACGCAAACACAGACCCAGAACAGAAATCTAAATTCATCATTGAAATGTCTGCTTGGCCGGGAATCGAACCCATTTACGTGTCAGACCAGTATCGTAACTGCTACGCCCCTCGGTTCGTCTAATAGCAGTGTTAAACTCTGGTTTGTTGGAAAGTTTGTTTCTGATTTGAGGGGTGTGGTAAGGCATAGACATTTACAGAAGCCATTCCAGGTAAGTCTTCAAGAGAAGCAAACACCTACCCTAGGCTAGGGATTAACTACAAATAACCAAGCGACAATGACAGTGAGCATCCAACATTCATTCGTGGTAACAATACAGTATAGCAAAGGATTAAACATAGTTACGTTGAAATAACAACCTACCAAAAATTGTGCAATAAATTACAAAACCAAGACACAGTTTTATATAAAAATGTTATTGAATCGAAAATCTAAATTTGGGCCCTTGAATATCATAGCGAGCGTTAATAGGTCCAGAAGCGGAAAGTTCTATTAGGGTCACCGTCAAGTATAGTCATTCTCCGTTTCTATTGGTCGATCAGCTGCAATTGTGTTCGATTCCTATTCGACATGACATTCGGAAATTCTTTAGAAAGTACCGGGCTTTCGAGAGCCACTTACACAGATATTGGACCTAGGTATTAGACCTAACTGAGCGTCCCTTTGCACGTCGCCTGGAATGTTCTAAAATAATGCAAATCGATTCTTAAAGTATTGTTTAAAAATACATAAGACTTTTAAGGACATAACACCTAACAGATTTATTTAACCTTCTCTTACTATTCGTTTAAACAAAGCAAAATAAAATATTTTTTTTAATATATACAATATATATTTTTGTTATTAAGATGGACGCACTAATTAATTGATATTAGCGTGATCATACAACGTAGTCTGCACCTACTTCTTATGTGTGATATATATTCTGTTATAATTCAATGACCATTCAAATGTTTACAGCTACTTGTTGAATTTGACATATAAATAGCATTATCTTTTTATCTGACAAAAGGCATGAAATCAGATTCTTGAAGATAAGATGTTGATAATGTTAATTTATTTATTACTTAATAAAGAATACATTATAATTATTATATTAACGCGTGTTGGACCAACCTTCGGAACACTCGAAGGGAACCCTTCACATGCCGTAGTCGAGATGAACGTTCAACGATAAAATATTTAAGCAAAACAGCTTATATGATAGAAGAAAAAAGAGACAAAGATATGTTATAGTTCAAAACTACACAGCATATATAGTTCAAGATGATTGTACAAAATGTTGAAAGAGTTTTTTCAGTTCTACTAACTTTTTTTTAATTGTATACCTTGTAGTTTGAAAGTTATGGAGGCGGACAATATTGACGACTGTAAAAAAAAATAGAAACCTCTATATATTTTCAATATCCTGTCGGACAACACCTCCTACTCTTCAAATAAAATGGGTGTGACATATGGTCAGACAGACGATCAGCTAGACAGTACAGATGGAGCGACAGATTGACGAACGGCCATGACGAAATTATAAGGGTTTTGTTTTTGCCATTTGGCTATGGAACCCTAAAAAATCGTCCTGAATTTGCTTAAGATGACTAATTTTAACCATGTATACAAATATGATTAATTTTATTCATATATGTCGATGATAGGCAAACTTACCTTTCAAAAAAGTTTAAAGCACCAGAAGCATTTCCAGCGAATGCTACTCTTCCTTCAGCAAGGAGCACCAGCTTGTCGAACAGCGCCATAAGTTCAGACGAAGGCTGGTGTATGGTGCATATCACCGTCTTACCCTGAACTGCGCTGGCTCGTAGTAAGGACATTAGTTTCTGAGCTGAGAATGAGTCCAGACCAGTCGTAGGCTCGTCGCAGAAGAGCAGTCCTGGATCTGTTAGAAGCTGGAGAAAGAATACTCATATTCGTATCAATCAAGTTGATTTGATATACTAAAAGATAATTACCATTGACGAATCCTCATTTACAATATGTCAGTTGTTAAGACCTATTCTTTGAGCAGTGATAGCCTGATAAATGAAGTTCACGGTCTCTCACAGATATGGATCGAGGTTGGAAATACAGATCTCTGAATTTCGAAGTTACATACGTATTAGAAATTAATTATTGCTTGTTTTAACGGTGACGGAAAACATCGTAAGGAAACATGAAACATCATTAACATACCTGAGAGTTCGCCATAAACGCTAACAGTAGTGTGTAAACTCTACCAATTCTCAATTTAACCAGTGTAGGAATTGTGACCTAAGCTTTTCCATTTTGAGAGGAACTTCATACCCAGCAATGGAATAATAATGGATTGATGATGAAGACCTATTGTCTGATTCTTCTATATTTCATTCCATATGCAAAGTAACCAGGCAATATCTCTTAAGTTATAAGGTAAGACAATGTACTCCTAGATCTACATGAAGCCTTCAAACAGGTTTTAAGAGTAACAATACATCTGTAATTGGATTCAGAAAAAATAACAGATGTCTTTGATAATAGGTGGATGTCGTTGGTAATGAATTAATATTACGTGCATAGTATGTTAGTCCGTTAGTATAACTTAAAAAGCTAACAAATACCTCAGTAGCGAAAGCAAGGCGCTTTCTTTCGCCCCCGGAAAGTGTTTTGTGTCCATCGAGTCCACCGATCCTTGTGTGTCTTGAGCCATAAAGAGATAGCTGCCTCATCAGTTGGTTGATTCGTCTTTTGCGCACTAGAGATGGTGTTCGACGATCCATGCGAAGACGAGCCTAGTTAGCAGATACATATGTTTAACATCAAAACATTTAGAAAATCTTATAAGTTACCCTGCAGCCATTGATCAGCAAATGGGTTTGAATCCAAACCGGCGTGGCAGATTCATGTCGCCGGACTATCACTCTGTATTGCCACAATTTGACACAAAATAAGTTTCTCCTTAATAAAGTTAAGCCGAATGGGGTGTTGGAAGCTTATCGATCTCTTGTCTTTTTATATTAAGTAAAATGGTTGTTATCTAATCTTCTTTGATCTACATATGTGATAACTCTGTAGAAATCCATTTAAACTCAGCGCATTTACACTGACGGACGAGTGCAGAAAAGGCAAAGGAATTGAGCTCATACAGCCATGAACGAGACCAAAATACTTTTATTATACTCTTTTACGCATTTTGTACAGAAAAACTATATGTGTACGTTTACTTGCATGACGATTGATTTGATGTATTTTTACGAAAAATACTAAAAAAACGTATAACAATTTTCAATATTGCCTAACCCAGCGTTTTCCATATGGTGGGCTACGATTCAGGACCGGGCCACGAAAATAGTAATTCCGGGTTACAGGATTGTCTCTTTGTATACAATCAACCATACTCGTAAATTAACAAGAGACGCGATGCTCTTGTGACGTGTAGTTGCACGATAGTATTTTTTATTTTCCCTACATGCACTGGGAGAGATAAAAAACTGTTGGTGTTTCACAATGGGATAACAAAAAAATAGCCGAGCCACGGCATATTTAAGTTAGTAAACGCTGGTCTAACTTGACTCTTTCTGCGAAGAGACCCATGCGTAGCAATGGGACAATAATAGTTGATGATATTTTTATCATCTTCAACATTAATGATGAATTTAAAATATAGGAATGCTCACCATAATCATAAGATGCTCAATAACAGTCAGGTTCTGTACAAAGAGCTCGTCTTGGTGCATATATCCACTCTCACGGTGCATAAAATCACCCACGGGTTGACTGTTCATCGCGATCTCACCGTCCACTACTGTATCCACTGGAAATAATAACTATGCGTAACAGGAGTACTTCAAGAAATTGTAGGAGATTTTATGTGAATGGAACTGAGTAGAGGATTTTTTTCTCATACTTGGAAGAGTGGTAAAAGAGTGTGCAGGCCACCTGATTTCAAGTGGTTACTGCAACTCATAAACACTCACATCTACCCTGAAACACCTTCAAACTGGAACCCTATATGAGGTCGTACGTAGATGCGTCACTACTCCTGGAGACTGAGATGGTTGCCTCGCTTGTAAGTGTACCCGACAATCACAAACCTCTTCAACCGAAACACATGAATAGCTCAACAATAGATTAAAAGGACGGCCTGTGGTACCTTCTTGGTCGAACTATAGTTCTAGCACCTATCTAATGGGTGGAAACTGTATGCTCAAGGAATTCACATTAATACACATTATTGCCAAAAACATTCACTGTAGATTGTAAATTTATTGTTTTACTAGTAACCGACAGAATAGAAATACACAAAAGAAATAATTCAAGTTTGATTTCTAATACATTTTAAAATAATTAAATACGTTGATATAAATGTTTTAAGGAAATTAGATCAATCTAGATTTGGTGTAGTTGAAGGTTGACGACCTGCATGGCGCGGCGATTAACATATCAGCCTGACGTGCAAAGTTTCGGATTCGAATCCCGGCCAGGCTAAATTACAAACTTAGAATTCTGTTCTGGGTCTCGGTGTTTGTATACTTCTCGTTGCGGCATTTCTATTGGAGTTACCGTTCAGAGAATCCTAGTACAGTTCTATGAAAATGGAAAGTGTTGTATATAATAAACTTACCAGGGTTTCTGTGAGCCAAAGCAGACATCAGAGTTGTTTTACCTGCACCGCTGAAAAATGACATAACTGGTTTCAAAAATTTCAAGTTTCATTCATTCAAATGCATCGAGTATATTTCATGCTATTTTCAATTTCAAGTAAGTAACTAGAAAAAGGCAAAATAGTGTTTAAGTAATCAGTGCTTGAAATTACTAAGACACTTTGTGGTTACTGAATTGTCACAGTTATCATTGTATTTTTATATGTGCGTGTGTATGTATTTGTATATTTGTACGTATCATTTACAGTATCGTATCTTATATATTTTATTTAATATCTAATGTTATTTTTCTTTTTACTGCCTTTGTCGTCTTTCTGTCCGCCTTAAGGTTGGCTGGTAGATAATGCTTAAAATGTTCTGTCCAACTTTGTTCCTGTACATTTATATAAGGTACGTAAGGAACAAATAAATAAATAAATGCGGGTATCCCCCTCATACAGTTACTAGACTCTGAACGTTCAATCAGAGCAATAATTGTAGGTTATGGACAAGATTTCATTTAATATATTTAATGGTCCTGTTATTTCTCTCTCAAAACGGCAGTGTTTGAATTGTGGCTATAGGATTTGGAATTAATTCTTTAACATAAATAATCGTGCCGGTTCTGCCACCACAGGCGAACTTCAAAGATATTTCACCAAGTTTTAAGATGGCATTTGAGGCACAAATTACGAGATAATATATTTGTGTTGTCTGGTCAAACAGGTAATTTAAACATAGAAATTCAAATCAATAGTATCTACAAGCTAGCGTTATTATCCAATCGTGTGAAACAGGACTAAATTTTTAGGCTATACTCTGATTGCACTGGAAAATATATTTCCAAAACTAAAAATATACTGAATGGAATAACCTTCGTATGCATAAATGATGACTAAATCAGATTATCAGTATACACTGCATATGCATTGTAATATTCCCATAATTTTAGAAATATTCCATATGTAATAGAAGAAGCAACAGCACCCCATCTGATACGGTTATTGACCTGAATTTATGTAAGTCTGATCGAAGTTAGCTTTATAAATTCTAGAAGACTCATGTTTCCTATAAGCGTTTTTTAATTTTTATTACAATATTAAAGACATATATAAAATTTCATATTAATACATACATATTACACACATACAATACATTCGTCGAAATCATTCATTGTACTTTTTATTCCATGCAAGTTTATGTAAAATAAATATTGACTTCTGTACAGGATTTGAGGATTGATTCTGATCCAATTAAGGGATCGACCCGAAATGGCTTCTTAAATTAAGAACAAGAAATAAGATACCCACGAAACCGTTACTTGCGTTCACTCCCAATTTTATCGTAGGGATTACCATTACCATTTCGTTGGCAAGTGTTATTAAAAGATACATATGTAATAGCTAACAAGGTAAACCGTAACTTTATACCTCGACGGTATAGAGAATGTGGACCATTTCCACATGATTGGGTTGGCATCTCGTTATTCCGCATTTAATTTAATTCATACAAAATGTCTCATGAAAAGTTGCCTTCCCTTTTTTCCAACATAATGGCCATTCTGCATTTTCACTAATCCGCGTTGGAACAGCGTGGTGAAATATGCTCTTAGCCTTCCCTTTATTGTTAGGGACCCTTGCATAGTAGAGGGACATGAAGAACATTGCACCCTGCAATTACCATTATTTAAGTGCCTTGTGGTACCGATCTAAAATAGTTTTTCTGTACATGGCTTAGGAAGCTTTGCTTATATACTTGACTAAATACCGCACGGCGAATCGACATTTACAAGAAATTTTAAAATCACTACTGCTTGACACAATATAGCACTGTATTGTCTCGTATGGTTTTTATTTTGATTTTCCTTTTAAAGTGGAAAAAATTTAATAGCAACGTTTTCATTTTCAAGTGGGTAAAATCTGGATCATATACAATAAAATTGAAGTTCTATCTAAGGTCGTACGTAGATGCGTTGCTACTCCTGAGGACTAAGATGTTTGCCTCGCTGTAAGTGTACCCGGCAATCGCACCTCTTCAACCGAAACAAAAACTGCTTCGTGGCGTATTATGAGGGCAGCGGTGATTTTGGTAGGTACCTACCAAAATTGCTGCAACGGTACTTGTCGTGTCATTACTCTTAATATATACATAACTATATTATACAGTTTAACTCTTTCTTTATATCCAAAAACTATGCGCCGTTTTTTTCATATAACGCCATGCCTTTTTTGGGCCCTATATACGCTATTATTGGATGTAGAAATTTTAACCGGGATCGGAAGGTACCACTGCCGCCCTTGTAATCCATAATGAAGTAGTTGTTCTGTTCCGATTGGCGGTTGTCGGGTACAATTACAAGCGAGGCGACAATCATAATCCTCAGGAATGGTAAAGCGTCTACGTACAATCTCAGATAAGATCAGGGTGTCCGTGGGCTGCAGTGCCCATTTAACATCAGATGACCTTCAAGCTCGTTTGCTACTATTCTAACATAAAAAAAACCATGAGTACGCCACCACATTGTTCTTAAACAATTAGAATGAATTATTATCATTAAACATATTTACAATTACAAACTACTCCGCCGTAACATTGAATCTAGTTCAAATAAATAGTGAATCATTCCAGACAACACTAATTTTATTATATTCCTCTGTAAAGTAGTAGCATGTTTATTCCAATTTCAACACTACTTACACATTTTAATAAACGGGCTAGAATTTGTATTGACTTAATAATTAAGATATCAAATACTAGTCGAGTAAGTTTCATCATCATCATCATTATATCAGTCTTTTTCGTTCCACTGCTGGACATAGGTCTCTCTCAAAGTGCGCCACCAAATCCGGTAGGTACTTCTTACCTCTACTAAAAGTCTACTAAAAGAAAGATACGTAAGGCATTCTAACAGTCTTCAGAGATAACAACGCATGTGTGTTCGTCCTTAGAAGGATTTACTAGGGGTCGAGTGCAGAGATCCATGAGTGGCAGGGATAATTTACCTTCAAGTGAATTATTTGCTCGACTTCCATGGTATTAAAAACTTGTGTATTTTTTTTTAATACTTGGTTTAAATAATGTTAAACTTCTTACAAAAAATCAGCCGAAAGTGGATATAGTCATCAATTCAGCTGATAAGTCTTTACTATCATTAATAATAAAATTTGAACATTATTAAAATATAGTCCGCAAAATGAATGTAAAGATTGGTATTCTCTTCAAGAGAGATCATTAATATACAGTAAGAAAAGAATAGGTCTTAATACGGTTCCTTGAGGTACACCTTTATCATTATATATTTGTAATTTGTTGAATACTTTTGAACAGTATTTCGTTGAGTTATTTTCACAACTTGCGTACCTTGACAATTTTATCAAGATGGGTGCTGATTCATTTCAGAGTTTCTCTTATAATTCCATTTTTTTCTAATTTCACCAATAATATGTTGTTTGAGACGTCGTTGAAAACGTATGTCGTGTCAAAAAGCACAAGTAACACATTTCTCTAATATTAATTAGTAGTATTTTTAATTATTATTGTATTGCCCAACATTGCAGCTAAAATAAAGTAAAGGTTCAAAATTGTTACTCAATAAACATAATTTATTAATTGCTGCACTTACCTAGTTCCCATTAACGCAACCAATGACCCTGGTTTGGCGATGCCGCTTACTGTGAATAAATAATTTTTGATACAATATTATATTTCATCATCAACTTATTATTGTCCCACTGCAGGGCAAGGATGTTCTTGCAGAATGAGAAGGGTTATGCCACAGTCAGCCAGGCTGTCCAAGAGCAGATTGGTAGATTTTACACACCTTCAAGAGCTTTAAAAAGAACTTTCAGATGTGTAGGTTTCCTCGCGATGTTTTCCTACACTGTTAAAACAAGGGATAATTAATATCGAATATGCTAATATTTTCGACAAATCAGAGGTGATACGGGATTCGATCCCAGCCATCCAGCAAGAGGCCGGAATCTTAACCACTAGGCTATCATTGCTTATATTTTTATATTTAGGTTTATTAATAAAATATTTATTGGCTCCAACCCTATTTATGTCCCAATGTTGGGCACTGGTCTCTTCCCACGACTGGGGCTCCAATGCGGATTGGTGGAGATATGGGTTAATGACCAACCCGAATGTTTTCAAACCGCCCGCAAGGAATCCGACAACATTTAACGGATGCTATCCGAAGATATTAACCGAGACCGACGGCTTTACGTGCCCTCCGAAGCACTGAGAGCGCGCGTGAAATTTAGCCATTAGCGGTCACCCATACAACTTCCGACCGCGCCCGACGGTGCTTAATTTCGGTGGTCGGTTTCGACTTACGCATGCCACGGGGCGCCGTACGCCCCGCCTTTCGTAAAACATTTATTATCTTGGTGAATACAATAAAACAAACCTGTTATGAATCACATCAGAGAGGTGCGAAATATTATTAATGTATTACTTGTCACCAAATAAATGTCAAAGAAATAATGCGAATGCGTCTTTATAATAATTTAATGTAATTTCATAATTTATTTCTTTATAATATTTTATTTATTTATTTAGTATTACTAGTTTATTCTGAGACTTGTTGTATAGAAAAAAAATATTTTTACAAGTTTCACCGTGTGCAAAAGTTTTCGATTTTTAGGAAGCAACTCTAAGTAATATTTTCCAGTTAAAAAGAAAACTTGACTATTTTTTTATATATATCTCGTCAAAATCGTTTCAGTAGTTTTTAAGAATCGCCCATACGGACAGACAAAAATATATAATACGTTTTGTATGTTTCAGTGTCATACAAATAAGAATGAGCTTGGAAATTAGCAGATATTTGGAAATTATTAACGGGCACTTTAATTTTATTAGGCTATTTTTGCTCCGTGGTTTTACGTGTACTTAAATGATAAATTTGATGACCCACGGCATAACGATCATTACATCGGTCTAACACACAAGAAGCCCAGCTCCTTAACATCAGGTGGCCTGCATGCTCGTTTGCTACTCTTCAAAGCTAAAAAAAAATACACACACAACTTTAAAACATCAGAAATTCGGGATTCAAATTCTCAGCCGAATCTTAGAGTGGAATGCCGGAATCTTACCGTTAGGCCATCACTACTTAGAATTTGTCACTGCCTCAACATATACACAGCTAACCGTGACCTGAAATTGTTTCGCAATGCACATGACCCATTGTTCCAATTGCTCTAACGACCCGGAGCTGAACAATTTCTGGATAAAGCATGTATTGTTTAATACAAGTGCTTACGATCATACTTCCGAAAAGGATCTATATATCTGGTTAAAGAGTAGTACAACTCTTCGTTGACTCCGGAGGCATCATCGCCACACTGATTTCTACCCTGTAACAGCAGGGTTAAACGATACTGTGTTCTAGTTTTGAATGGTATGGTTGGTAACAAAGAAAATTTTCCACACGGCATTTCAACTTTCTTTTTATACTTGAAGGGTAGCAAGCAAACTTGCAGGCCATAAGATGGTGTCTGCAGCTCATGGACATCTATATCTAACCTCAAACAAAACTAAAGTTCTATCTAAGATAGCACATAGATGTGTCACTACTCCTGAGGACTAAGATGGTCGCCTCGCTGTAAGTGTGCCCGGCAACCAA
>DWKL01001177.1:0-15352 GCA_018249415.1 Phareas burnsi | reverse complement strand
CTTCAACTATATAAAAACCCTTTTCTTGCACTAATTTAAGGTTAAACATTAAAAAACACCCAGTAGGCAATTTCTCTCTAATGTTCCTTACAGGTCTGATTCCATTCCTTTGTCCATTGTATAAAGTTATAAACATTTTGTCCTAAATCATCAAATTTTAAGTGGTCAGTTTCCATTTATAAATTTTATTTTAAAAAATGTCTCATAATGCTTACCAGTATAGCACAGGATCACCAAAGTCCATATCAAATCGGAAGTGTGAAAAAGCGAGCAGGTTGTCCTTCTGATCTTTGGCTATAATATACCAAGCAGCATCATCTGTCATTTCTTCTATTTTGCGCTCACGGTTCCAGCCCCAAGCGCAGGTTTCATACCTGGAATTACAAATTTACTTTATATTACTATCAACGCAAAAAGTGAGTGTGTTTGTCTGTGTATCAACTACATATTAGTGACGTTATAATTTCAAGATGGTGTAATTTTATTAATTAAATATATTTTAACACGCTTACTGGAGTAAATAAACCTGTCGTGATTTACTGTCTGCTCCACTCAGTGGGGCTCGCACGCATATGGTGTGTTGCCGCACTGGAAAACACCTGTTGTGTTTTGCTCCACATGGGTGGATTGTTTTGAATATTAACACTGCAGTCAATGTGTTGATACATACAAAATATACAACAAATACAATTAAAACGAGTACTAGGGTACTGTTGATATTGAATAGGAATCACTTCCAACATGCAGTTTGTTGTTTTGATGAGCTTCACTAAGCCTTTAACCAACATTGGTATATTTTATCTGAACCTTTTTATACAAAATAAATTAAATAAATGTATGTATTAAATATCTACATGAAACAAATATATGTGTAGGTATTTCGTTGAGTTGGTGAGTATATATATAAGTTACAGTATATAGGTATACTTACAATTACAATAAACCTTGTTTTACAAAATAAAAACAATAAGTGTCAAATGTTTATTTAATAAACTGTATGATGTAGCAGTTAACACATTTTTCTGCTACACAGAGTTCAAGGAGAGTTCCAGGTTCAAGCTTCAGTGAGAACATTTAAATGATGAATTTATATTTCTACTGTGTTTGTGTTCTGGTCTGTGTGCATCCATTG
This sequence comes from Phareas burnsi, assembly GCA_018249415.1. Lineage (NCBI taxonomy): Eukaryota > Metazoa > Arthropoda > Insecta > Lepidoptera > Hesperiidae > Phareas > Phareas burnsi. Next base: position 14,220 of record DWKL01001177.1, on the reverse strand, counting down.
ATCCCATAATATAGGCAATCCTAGTTTGGGTCTGGTTGTAGAAAGCATTATATATTAATCAATTTTTATTTATAACGATTCTGATTACATTTATGTATAAAATATTTAAACTTAGTGATCTTACAATCTCTTCATATTCCGTTCAGTGAGATCAATAGCCCAGTCCATAACATTCTTGTCAAGTTCCATGACCCTCTGTATATACATGTCGACTTCAAGTTCCCTGCTCCGGTAGACTAGTAGTTCCTTGCATAATGCAGCCATGTCTTTCAGTTTGTTGGCAGAGGTTACATGGGCCATGCCGTCGGCTATTCGCCGCTGCTCTAACTTCCGTGCCTGTCTCTTTTCCTTACTCTTGTTAGCAGAAGCTTGCGATTTTTTCTAAAAAATGTTCGTCTTATTTTATCTTTGGATACATACGTTATGATTTTTATGAATTATGGCGCTATATGCTAAATGTAAAGGTTTTAGTAGGCTAAGTAGACTTCAAATTAACACATAAGTTAAATTGTGATAAATGTAACTGTAAACATAGCCTTATAAAATAATTCAAGCAAGGGGTATATATTAGATTTTATTAAATTCAACTTCATCAATTCAAAACGTTATTTTCAACACGATAATGTTTTAATAAGAAATACTCATTCGTAAGCTCTTATTTCAAGTAAATTGAAAATTATATTTACACATCATTGAGTTCTATCGATTACAGGGATTAAAAAATATTGCTTTGTTATAGCTACTACAGTACTTACCCCCATTTTTATACGTTCCGAGAATGCGAATGTATTTAATAAAAAGCAATATATTATTTGTTTTCATATACCTAACCAAATGTTGTATTTTTATAAACAAACGGCGCGAAATATTTATCAATAAATGTCGTTGACAGTTGGTAGCTGTCGCTGTCGCATCTTTTGTTTGTGTCGAATGTCGATGCCGATATTTTTTACTACTTAAAAATTAAATGCTAAGAATTTCTATCCATGAATCCTTTAATATTTATAAGAGAACATATGATAAAACTGAAACACCTAAACGTTTCTATTATCACGTAATTATATTTGTGAAGAATTATTGTCAATATTTTCGTATAAGCATTTTTTGCAACTAGTTGCATATGTATTTTAGTTTAGTTTATACTTCCGAACGGAAGATGGCCGCGAATTTTCAAATCGTCGAATACATTACATCACAAAAATCAATAATTCATATCGAGAACGGTGGAACGTGATAACGTGGTTACATTATTTTAATTATTATATATATCGATGAGATATTGAATTTATTGTATTTCGCAGATTTATCGGTTCCCGAATTGCATTGGAACATTGCCAAAAAATTACGACTGTCAGTTTTATCGTAAGCCGAACCAGAAGAACGATCAGCTGAGGTTTGCGGATTACAACAGAGTCATTGAAGGGCATAAAAATTCGTTGTTACCATCTGAATACAAGAATTATGAAGTACGCAAAGTTATCGCAGACCGAAGATCTGATGCCTACTCTGGGATTGGGGACTTGGCAGGTTGGTCTACTAAGATTTTTCATGATAGTCAAAATCATAAATTAAATTTTTAAACTTGTATCTCAGGCTCCACCAGAAGTAATAGAATCCACGGTGTACAAGGCACTGGATTTGGGATATCGTCACATTGACACTGCATTTAATTACAACAACGAAGAGGCTATTGGCAATGCCATTAAACGATGGATTCAAGATGGAAAAGGGACGAGAAAGGATTTATTTATTACCACTAAGGTAATTCCCTTGTTTATATTTAACTAACTGTATGTACATTTCTGACAAATTAATCTAATGAATTATACATTCATTGTTTCTAGAATAATTACTCGTATTATCATCACTTGATTCAAAAAGAATAGCTATAAATTAAAAAACAGCGCAATGATGGCTACATTATTAAAAGTGTCCTTTCTGAACATTTTGTCAAAATATGTCACGCAATGCAATAAATATTAATTGTGAAAAAATAGAAATAGGGTTTTGGCAAATATTTCAAAGCTTGGATTACCTATGTAATTTCTTGAAAAATTCTCCATCTCTGTCCGACTAGACACGACATATGTAAATGTAAACTCGATGAAAATGAAAATTATTAGAAAAATATTATTGTAATAATTTTTTTTTTCATCGAGTGTAATCAAAACACAGTGGGACTGTTGAACTTTGTTATAAAGGTTGTTATAGGAAGAAAAGAACTTTGTTATAGGTCAATTCTATTTATATAAGTTTGTATATAAATAAAAATGGATTGGTACAATTAAGTTTTTTTTAAAAATGATAATATTATGTATCCAATACAACTCTAGCTTCCACACGTGGGCAACCGCGCGGCGGACGTGAGGCGGTTCCTCCACCTGCAGCTGAGCCGTCTGCAAATGGACTACGTGGACTTGTACCTGATTCACGTACCGTTCGGCTTCCGCTGCGACCCTGACACGCTCACGCCGGTGGTCAAGGGGAACGGCGACTACGATATTGACATGGAGACCGACCACATCCGTACGTGGAAGGTCCGTATATGCATTTCAACACCAACCGATTACTGTCTCACTGCTTAGTTGGACATCTATCTCCTATAAGAATGAGATGATTTAGGCCATAGATCACCGCGCTGGCCTAGTTTGGATTGGTAGACTTCATACTTTCGAGAATTTTCTTAAACCTCTCAACGACGTAAGTTTACTCACGATATTTTCTTTGATCGTTAAAACAAGTGATCATCAGTTTTCAATACGAATATAAGTACGAAAAATGTTGGGATTCGAACCCCCGATCCCCAGCGGGAAAGGCCGAAATGTTACCACTAGGTTATCACTGCTTCGTTAGTGATTCTTGGCCTGAAGATGGGTGATGTTCTGGCTATATCACTCATAAGACCGATGACCTGAGGAAGATAGCAGGAAACTGTTGGAGTCAGAGGACACAGAGATATAAATTAGAGGAAACATATATCTGCCGTCCTCAAGCTGAAATTCAAACACTCTCTCTCCCTCTCTATCTCTAGGATCCGAGTTCAAATTTAAAACCAACATTATGGGTTCTCAAAGTTAAATAATTTTTGAAAATTTATCCTACCTACATCCCTTAGTTTTTAAATTGTTTAATGGTATCTATGTGAACTGCACCCGTCCTGCTATGGCCTTAAACTACCGACATTAATAGAGGATGATGATGTAGAACGCGAATCTAATTTTCAATCTTTGTTTTTCAAGGCAATGGAAGAGTGTCAGCGGGAAGGCCTTATTCGCAACCTAGGATTGTCGAATTTCAATGAAACTCAAATATTGAAGATAATAAATTCCGCCACTATCAAGCCCCAGGTGCTTCAAGTGGAACTGCATGCATACTTTCAACAGTTGGATCTGAGGAAGTTTTGCATGGAACACGAAATCGTAGTGACGGCGTATGCGCCACTGGGCAGCCCCGGAGCGAAGGAACATTTTGTCAATAAATATAATTACAGGTAAGGTCTACCTATAGCAAGATACTTATGCATATGACCGGATTACATGCAATCGCATTTTTAAAATCAATCACTCAATGGCGCAACTACTCGAGATTATGTATTTTTGTGCGCGGTAAGTTCGCGATCCCTCTTATTAAATACTTGACAATTGAGTTCAATTGAATGTCTCGATATTATTATATACACATACATATTATGCATTAAACAATTACAAGGACCAAACACTTCATGCATGATTAGGAAAGTTGACGGGGTTTCAGCACTTTAAATAGCATCAGTAGTGGCACACTGTGAAATAATGTTTTGGCGCATTTGGTGATTTCAATAAAAAAAACTTTGGTAGTAGGTAGGTACATATTTCGACAAAAGTTTTTATTGAAGTACTTATACTGTTTGCTCATACAAATATCTGTATTTCTCCAAAATCGTGTTTGTTCCAATTGCAACGTCGATAGTTTCGTTTTTAGATATCAACTTTTGACGCTTTTCCTGACTCGCTTGGACTCTTCCCACAATGGTTTACAAAAATGCCGCCTCTTTCTTTCCAACTCACTAGTCATGCACAATTTACCTGTTTTATTGCATTTAGTCCGATCTTTAATTAAGATGAAGAATTTTGTATGTCCATTTCAGCCCCGATGTTTTTCCGGATTTATTAGGTCACCCAGAAGTAAAGGATATAGCTAGGAATCACGGAAAGACGCCGGCGCAAGTTCTACTGCGCTTCTTGGTGCAACAGAAAGTCATCGTTATTCCGAAAAGTACCAGTGATCACCGGCTCAAAGTAGGTACTTTTTGAATAAATTCATTCATATGTTCACTCGTTTACAGTTTAAATGAAAAGAAAAAATAATAAAATACATGGCATATCTTTATCAAATTACATGTCAAATGAGTAAAAAATGAAGCAGTTAAAATGATTAGTAACTTTGTAATGATTATTTGATTATTTTGAGATCTAAATTCATCAATATTGCCCAGCGGTGGGACATTAATGGAATGATCATGATGACTTAGTCACCTAATGGTTATACTGATTTTAATATTAGCGTATTTACTTGTTTATAGGAGAACTCGGATATATATGACTTTGAATTGCTACCAGCGGAAATAAATCGTTTAAAAAAATTAGACAAGGGGGAGGACAGTCGTATATTTAATTTCTTGTTTTGGAAAGGCGTCGAGAAGCACCCGGAGTACCCGTTCAAGCTGCAGACCGTCGATACGTCTAAGGATTAATCTATCAATAGTTATTGGGTATTCCCCATCGCGCTCTACGATATTAGACGTGCATCTAAGATTTTATTTTCTTATGCTTAAGGTAATCACTAGCTTATCGAACGATCAGTGAAACTGACACCTACTACGAATCATTGTTATAGCGAGTATTATTCTAGCTTATTTCCTCAATATAAATTGTGCTTTATTGTGATTACCAGTGCCACGGATCGGCGTTTTGAATGCTGATTTCAGACCATTAATAATCTAGTCATAAAAGACGTGATATTTAATTATAATGATAAAATTGTTTTCACTCGATTGTAGTCAAATTAAAAGTGATTAAAAAAGTTGTGTTTATTATTTCGAGACCTACAAAGTATGATACTTACAATCTAAGCAAAGAAGAAATTATAAAATGACAGTAATTGAAATGTGTTATGACAATCGGTAAAGCATTTTTCTCTGTAGGCGATGTTGCAGTTCGCCTCGTCTTATCATGGTGTGGATGACCTTGAGGATAGCTCTCTCCGGATACTTCTGCCGCAGGAAGTCCTGGATAATAGTCTGTTCGGATACTTGCGAGCCCACAGCGAACCTGCGCTTTAGTTGCTTTTCAATTCGAGAGAGCATTTCGTGGTCTTCCTCACTTGTGAAACCTTCTGCACCTATAATTGCAGAAAAAATAAAAAATGAATTACATTACGCTCAGACCAGCATAAAAACCACATGAATAGCCCAGTAGTAAATTTATCTTTGCACATATCTATTGCACTGCGGTTTTTAAATGAAAATGTATGAGGCCTCGATAGACCTCGAATACACAGGGTAGTTTCAACTGCCATATTGAAAAATGCATTTTTTCAATATCTTGAAAACTGATGTTTACTGCCAGTTGGTAGGACTCATTATCAAGTGATATATTAGCGGTTTGTCTTTACCTGCTAAACTGCCCGTCATTGCAGCATCTAATGTTGAAACTTGGAACAGCCGTAGAGCTTCAGTCACGTGCGATTCTGTCGCAAATGGTTGTAGCTGCATCTTGGCCAATGATTCAGATATCCGTACAATAGCTTCCAGTTGCCTGTAATCATAATGAAATCAGTTAAAAGATGAATAATATTTTTCAATACATATCTTATCGCCTTAAGTGAAATGAATTGAATTTAGGCGACATGATTTGATAAAATTGAATTAGAAAGTTGGTACGGGGTTCTACTTGGCATCATGTGGCTATAATGATGATTCATCTGATGAGTAACCTGAATAGTGAAGAACTAGTAGTGGAATATTATCTGATAGGAGTGTATAGTATGGGGGCATCAACCATTCTGCGTGACCGTGATAATTTTTATGAAATTGAAGTAGCAAACAAGCATGCCACTGCCGTCCATGGTCATCCGTAAGCGAGGTTGACTGCTTTGAGTAACTATATATTGTAGCAAATCTGCACATTTGCCAAGTAAAGGCTGAAATTTTTTTGCCATTCTTACCTTTACAACTGTTATTTATTTTTACTATTCAACAATTTTATTAAAATTGCACAATAAATAGTTATTGGGTACATTTCTTTAATTATTGTAAATTTCGGGTTTGTTTTTTAAAAAATAGATGTGATCCACAAATTTGCTCCACTAGGCTCGAAGTCTATTCAGCCTGCTGGTAAATCCGCCAGTCACACTATCCATCACAAGGCAAATTAGATAAGCAATTACAAATGACTTCATAGAGAAGCGCTGTTGTACATTACCTGACCGTGATGGGTATGGAAAGGCGCTTGTCAGCGGAGCGCTCGTGCGCGGAAGCTCCGCTGCGCATGAGCACGTACCGCGCGCGCAGGCGCTCGGCGGCCGCAGCGGACAGGCGCGGGCCGCAGCGCGCGCGGCAGTACGCCGCGTAGCGCCGCAGCAGCGCTAGCGGCAGCTCACCCGCCGCCGCCTCGCGCTCCAGGCTGTTGCCACCCATGTGCACGGAGATTATGTGCTTTGCGAGTGTCTGGAGATTGGAAAATGGAATTACAATGCATTTGTTTTCCAATCCTATACATATTCAATCAGGCAGTCATGCCTTGCATCATGCATTGAAAGTCTTTCATGTGAAGCAGTAGAGGCCAGTGAACATGTTCAGATAACATATCGGTAAATTGTGTTGAATCACTGTCAACAAAAGGAGATCAATAAAATATCCCTATACTCACTATATCCCTATTCTGGTCGTGCTCATCTTTCACAATAAAGATCATGTCGAATCTGGAAAGAATAGTAGGCATGAAGTCGATGTTGTCATCCGCTTTCGTGTCATCCCAGCGTCCAAATACTGAATTCGCTGCGGCTAGCACCGAGCAACGGGAATTGAGGGTTGTTGTTATGCCGGCCTAGAAGAATACATTGAGTTATTGGAATAAATAAAAAAAACATTTCACACGAGAGTTCTCATGGGTGCTATGGGTACTCCAATATGTATATTACATCCAATCAGATACCAATTTATGTACTTAAGTTTATGCAAATACTACAAAAGTATAATATAATTAAACATTTAAACAATGACATTTGAAACTAAGAGGCTATAGAAAAGTATAAATATCAATCACATTACACAATGATTGAGGTAAGTATTTATAAACATTAATATTATATTAAGGTAAAATAATAGAACAAAAAGGTAACTGAGAATACACATACTTTGGCGATGGAGATGGTCTGCTGTTCCATAGCCTCGTGAATGGCCACTCGGTCGTCCTCGCGCATCTTGTCGAACTCGTCGATGCACACCACGCCGCCGTCCGCCAGCACCATCGCGCCGCCCTCCATCACGAAGTTACGCTGACGACGACATCATCGGTAAAACAAACGTGCGACTTTGAAAACCCAAAGTTTGAGAACTAAGTTCTTTCATGACAATATGACAATGAAAACAAATCATTTGAATATGTAAAGCAGTTACTGGGAAATACAGTAAAGATGACTATTTGGAATCAAATAAATAATGGAATCTTAGGTAAATCGATTTGTGAGATGGTAAGTGTTCCTGTATACTCACGCTTCCAGGGTCTCGAATAACGGACGCAGTGAGACCAGCAGCACTGGAGCCCTTGCCCGAAGTGTACACCCCTATCGGGGCCACCTTCTCAACGAATTTTAACAGCTGGGATTTGGCTGTACCAGGGTCACCCAGGAGCAATATGTTTATGTCTCCACGCCGTGTCAAGCCGTCGGGAAGGCGCTTGCGAGACCCTAAAATAACATAAATTATACATTTTGTTACTGTAAAAGTCTCTTTAGTATTTTTTATATATTCAATGATGGTGTTAATAAACTCAATATATTATATTAATGATTTTACGATTGGCGCTGATTTCACTGGTGGTCAATTAGATAATGTTGTTGTGCAAGATTGGGATATTTTTAAGGATCACTATCCTCAGGAGTAAATTTATGTACGTCCTTATTTTATTGCAAATCTGAATTAATGAAATGAAATCAAAATATTTTTATTCAAAGTAGATCCTTTACAGAAGTTTTTGAACGTCAACAAACCACTACTGCCTCGCAAGGAGTTTCGTTTATGGAGAAGAAGCGGCGAAAGAAACTCCATAACACATCTTTTTTATGAAAAAATATGATTTACAAATAATAACATACATTAACGGAGCAAGCGGAGCTGAAGTAGTTTTATACAACACGTTCTGAGTAATCATTTATTTTATAATACGCTTTTTTACAAAGCATTTTTAGCAACTTGTTTGAATTTCTTTTCAGAGAGATTTGTGATATGGGCTGGTACCTTATTGTAGTAGCGAATATATTTCCCCATGTATAATTTGGCTATCTTACACCATATTTAGGTACAGCCAATACATTTATATTTCTTATTTTAAATTATGGTTATTATAATTTTATTAAACATATTGATATGTTTTCTCGCATACATTATACTTACAAAAATATACTGACTATGTACCATATGTCGTCCACACGTCGTCGTACCACATCATAGATTATAAATTCTCCTTACTGCTTTTTGTTGTAAAAGAAATATCGAATCAATGTCGGCAGCATTACCCCACAGCAATATACCAAATGACATAATACTGTGAAAGTAACTGAAGTAAGGCTGCAGTAGTAAGTCTACCTGACAAGGCGGTTATGTAAAGACCCCACTGAAGTTTAGAGGTGATGGTTATTTCTAAGAAAACAGTTTTACCAACATATTGCAGAGGTTTACTATTTAAAGTGACATTCATCTTAATACTTCTGATATTGGGTAAGACAACACGAACACATTTAGTTTACCGACACTACTCTATGCTCTGTGAATCTTGTGATTTCCCACTGTTCCTTATATTATCTGTCTATTAGCAGCCTTATACATACCTCCAAACAGTAAGCAAGCGATAGCCTTTTTCATGTCGACAGCCCCAAACACGCTAGGCGCTATGGAGCTGGCTACGCGCTCGTAGATGTCAGGGGCGGCGGCCAGACGACGGAACTGTTCTTCCTCATCAGTGGTGAAGGGACGCAGTCCGCCTGTCACTCCCTCTTCAGCTGCCAGCCCCACTGCGCGCACGTACGATGAACGAACGCCCACAGAACCCTTATCGCGACCCTCCCTCTAGAATAATACATTAGGGTCAAAACCAAATTAATGTTCCACTACTGGGATCCCGGGGATCTTGGATAAAGAAAGATTAAGCCATAAGTTGACCAAGTGTGGATTGTTAGGTTTCACACCCGTGAGAACCGAATAGAAAATTCTGAGGAATCCTTTGGGACCCTTCACTATTAGCTATTAAAACACATTGAAAAAAAAATCGAATAAGCACATAACTAGGAAAAATGCATGCCCATGATTAGAACAGTAGACTACCAGAGTAGATGCCAGAATGTTATCATAAGTAGGATTACATCAAATCTGCAGGACCCAAATACTTCAAAACTTTTGAAATATTTGGGGCCAGTAGTTATTGATAAAAACCCATATTAAATATAAGGCATAAGTAATTGAACATTAAATCAAATATTGTTGTAAAATATTTTCCATACCCCAATCTTAGCAATCTTCTTGATGGAATAAATGCCCAATACAGTGACTCTTGCCCCTGGCGCTACTCGCTCACACAGTATGCGTTCACAGTACACAGTGAGATGACGCGGCATCTCCCCTTGAGGAATGGATTCTGGGGCCTCTTGCAGTTTCAGCACCTAAATTGACACAAAAATAAAGATTAGAGAGTGTAAGTTTAATATAAGAATCAAGATTAGAAAGAAAGAATCTAATACCTGATAATCGATGCATTTACATTTGTCTGGAATAATGAAGTAGGGATCCAAAGGACATTTTGGACGTCCAGCCTGTTCTCTGAAATTGAATACAGTCATTATATATATCACTATTTTAACATGTCTGCTTTCACTATAAACAGGTGAAATTAAATAGAAGTCCAATAAAGTTCTATAAGGCTAATAATGCAATTGAGTTTCTATCAGTACTGCAAAAAGCTATCCTCTTTTAATAATATAGCCTATATACCTTATTGTTACACTCTGTATAATCACAATGATATTTAAAGTTGATACACATTTATAAAGCCTTAATACATTGACTGTGGTGCTAATATTTGAAATAATCCACCCGTGCGGCATGTAGCACAACAGGTGTGTTCCAATATGGCGGCACATACCATATGCGTGCAAGCTGCATGAGTGATGCGGTGTGTTTGCCATAGTCAATGTGTTATTTTCAAACATAAAATACATTAATAATTTTACCAATAATTTAAAAGAATCAATAAGAAAATAGTTACATACGGCCTGTGAACGCTGTATGGATATTGTGTGATATGCCCTGCATTATTTTACACTTTGGCTGTGGCACACACATCTATCGTTTTACTGACCGAGCCAAGCATGGTGCATGCCGCCATACAAAAATACACCTACTGTGTTGCGCGCCGCACAGCTGGATTGTTTCATATATTAGCCCCCGCAGTCAAAGTGATAAATATTTTTGTGTTGTTTGATTATGGTGATATCAATTTATATAAAAAGAAATTTGAAGTTAAAAATAGAGCAACTTACGTATTACACTTCCTTGGCATTACATAACCTTCTAAACCAGGCTTCACTGGTAAGTTAGGGATAACATTCCTGCATGATCGGCACTGAATTGAAATTTTAGTAGCCTTTGCCTTAATCCCTGATGCAGATATAACAATCCCTGGTATTTTGACAAGTCTTGACACAGTTTCAGACTGGAATAGGAATAATTATAGATTTTACATTTGAAAGCTTATACTGGATGCTATGTTCATCTACAGTAGATTTTCTTTTATATAAAATATATAATTACTTTTAATTCTCTTAAATTAGAGGCATGTGCATCAGATGTCAACAACACTTGAATATCTTCAACTTTTTCTTCTCCTTCAGGTCTCGGTGCAGTCAGCTCATCTGCCAACTGGAACCAATTTAAAAATATATTAGCGATACAATTAAATGTAGGATTGCATTAAATTATAAATCGGATTTAAGTGTCCATATTCCAACATAGTAAAATTAATTATAAATAGCATTGATCATTTTCAAAATACACTAATAAAATCTAATAGAACCTCTTTAGCCGCTTCTTCAAGGATAGGTAAATGTTCCGTAGGTTTCTTATACAATTTCTCAGCTAAAACTTCATCAAAACTAGATAAATCTTCAATGTTTATCTCAACCCAATATTGACTCAAGTTATAATTACATTTTAGGGCATCTCTGAAAAAAGAAACATATTTACTGTAGAAAAATATGAAAAACTTATCAAAAAAGCTAAAAGTAAAATACGTTAACACGTAGTCGAAATATCACTGCATCAAAAAACCGCGCACTTTAAGGCGTATACTTTAAATACAGTTCATATATACCTGTATTTGAAATTAAAATTCCCTGTGTGAAATTGACGAATAAACTCTTTAAATTTCTTTTTTACAGCTTGGAGGTTAACCTGATCTTGAGACTCGTTTTCCTCTACGCCAAAATTGTCAGAGAAAAACACTCCTGGGTCGTCGAAGCCTTCCATGATTACAGTGTTAACTTTAAAGTTTAGCTACTTTATTTGCCTAAATTTCACAAAAGTTATAGGGAAATAGGTTTTTAATTGACAAAACAACGACCATAAATAGATCAAGTTATGTTTTGGCGCGTAAACATGACAGATGTCACTTTGACTGCAGGTTTATTTGACGTTTAGTTAGAACGTTCCGTTACTTTCAAGGAACTAATACCAATCCTTGTAATTCGTGTATATGGTAGTTTTCCGTGTATGTGGTATTTAATTCATTACATAAATCGAAAAATGAATAATGAAATTATTTATCATTTAATTTACGCTCATTTATACAAAACGATTACCTATAAGCGTTACAAATAATGTTTTTTTTAAATTCATAAGTATAACAATATTTTATACATAAAATAATGAGTTAGAATTTAAACATTAAATACGTTAACGTTTAAATCAAGTCTTACCTGTTTTTACTTCTTTAATTAATAATATGCAGATAAAAGTTTCTTAGCATGATTTCCGCATAAATTGTTAATTCGATATTTAAAATTTAACAGCGTTGTTATAACAACGAAAAAAATATTTGTTGTTGGCTCACTTTTGTGATAATGGACGATCTTATAAAAAAATAATATTTTTATTAATTTCTCCATAATCCTGAATATTTACTATAAAATAATTCATAAACGAATAATAGAGGAAGATGGGAGATGTGAGTATGGTTTGAATTGCAAGTTTTATTATAGCAGTAAATATATCTATCGACTCTACAATCTAGAACTTTAGAGACCTTTAGAGAACTTTAAACCTTGTAGAGTCCATTGAATAGAGTTTCTGTGGTCTTTAACCAATTAAATATCGATCGCTTATTACTTACGTCTATCAACTTAATATGGCAAATGTATTGTAGCATATTTACAGTACGGGTGGTTTCGAAATATAGGCACCACTAAAAAATCACCCTTTTTTTGTTGGTATGATTTTATAGCTCCGATTTTCAAAAAAGACCCACAGTATAATATATTTTAAATTAAAGTCAAATTATAGTTAGATATTCTTTAATAGCCTATACTATCCTTTAAGGTTTATTCATGCTTATTACAGAAAGAGGATGTGGACACTCGCTTAGAGTTTATGAGCGACTATATATTGAAATCTTTAAAGCAAAAACTGGATAAGTGGGCGAAATTCATCACTGGTGACGAAAGGGTACCTTTATTATGATAAAGTGATATTAATGACTATAATATAAATTAATGAGTATAATATAAATATATGAAGAGGATTTCCTCTTCATATATTTGATGGTTTTGTGACGCTATATACGCAATTTACATACCGCTACTATTTTACTTTATTTATTTTTAATTCTTATGGATATTAGGACGATTATGACCAATGTATTTGCATCATGTTTTGATTTAAACATTCGTATTTTACAGCACATTTTATTCAGATTCTTTGATATGCCTAAATACGATATAATCGTATTTCGTATGAACACCGCTGGTCTTTTAACTTGTGCTACGAACTTCCCGCCAATAAGTAGGGGCAAAATGGTGTATTTTCTGAGAAATATAGATGATAAAATCACGCAAGCTAACTTTCGTAAGGTAAGAAGAGCATTTAAATTGTCCATAAATATAAGAGAAGCATATTCATAGTTTGACAGGTTTTAACGGCTGACTTCGTAACTAAGAATCCAGTCAGGAGGGGGCGACAATACCAAAATCTGCATTATATCTAAATTACTTAATAGTTGGTAAAACAGGTGTTGCAAATGTTGAAAATCGGAAAATCGCCAATATAAACAGTCCTGTTTATAGTGCTGCGGTTTATGAGGCAGAGTGTAAATAGCAGATCGTATTCGAATGAATAGCTAAGTGCCAAGTGAGGCGAATATTATGTATGTAGAGTATAGACTAAGAATATACAGCACACCTGTTCTTTATGATTCACTTTTGATGTTAAATAAATGTTAATGGGCTGCAGCTACCACTTAATATGTCGAAAATACTTCTATATCATAGATATAATTGACAAGTTGCCTTTAAAAGTTTGAAATTGTGTATACTTTAATAAAATATAATTTATTAATGGCACGCTATTATTAAGGTAATAACAATAGGCGAAATATCCGGTAATGTGTTAATGGATTTGAGTGTGATGGCTGACGAGGTGATAGGGCCGCTCTTATGCAATCCCGAGAACCAAAGGGGCTGGCCGAAGATAGTCCAGAATGACATGAGGCGGCACGTTAATGAACTAAGGAACTTGATGCATCAGGTATGTTTCGAGTACAATGTCTTTTGTTAGTTAGCAACGGTTGAGATGATACTTGATGCTAAAATTCCAAGCCAAAAGGAATGAAAATATATATTCAGGTAGTTAAGGTAAGATTGTAATTCGAAATCAACCTTCTTGATGAAAGTTGATTGTATTAAAATGGGTAGAAATAA
>DWKL01001176.1:0-15354 GCA_018249415.1 Phareas burnsi | reverse complement strand
GTGAAGGAAAATATCATGAGGGAACCTACACATCTAAGAGTTTTCTGTAAAGATCTCGAGGGCGTGTGAAGTCTACCAAGCCGCACTTGGGCGGAGCGGTTCACTATGTCTTAACTATTTATTTTGAGAAGCGACCTGTGACCAGCAGTAGGACATGAAAGGATTGATGATGATGTAACTTATAGAAGGTTCACATATTAATCTAAAGTTTCCCGTTTGCAGGATGGCGGCGGAGCGCGACCTGGAGAAATCTGAGGCGGCGCAGCTGGCCAATATCGTGTTCGATGCGAGCGGGAACTTCGTGGCGTACGGCACCATGCTGGGCGCCAAGCTCGTCAACCTGGTCACCAACGCCTGCGTCGCCATGCTCGCCAAGCCGGAGAACCTGCGGCCACTCCACTTGGCTCTGTTCCAGGTAGCTCTGGCCATTGTAACCTGTATCTCGTTATCGGAGCCTTGCATATACAAATATAGGCTCAGTATATCGGAATCATCACCTCATTACTGTCATACTGCTGAGAACATTCTCGAGAGGAAACCCCTCTTAGAATGAGAAGGGGTCATAGTATATAATACTGTACACGCTGCCGTCGTCCCGTTCGAAGGGTGCGGTAAGGGCCATCCACGCGAGGCTTATTAACTTGTAACACTAACTGTAACCAACTTCAAAGAGAACTTCGATCCTATTTAGTGTTGATTATACATACATGGGCAAATATACATGGGCGGCAGTGACCACTTACCATCAGATAGACTATACACTCGTTTGCTACAAAACGTATTGTTCGTATTTTATAAAAATAGTTTCGTCGCTACGTATGCAAAACCGGTAAAAAAATCAACTCAAAGTATGCTGTGATATTACGATCACGATCACGATAATTGAAGCGTCTTCACCAATCCGCTTTGGAGCAACATGGTGGAGTATGCTTTAGGTCTTCTACAATTGTGGGGATAGACCCACTGTTGGAGCCAATAATAGTAGCTGTTTATATTCCAATTGTCCATTCTGTTCTTCTAAAAAACATCTACAACTACTAATATATTTTTACAAAAGGTATCAGACACTTAAGTTGGGCGGTTAAATAACATGTCTTATGTATACAGGGTCGAACCAATCAGTCGAAAGTGGCCACGACGCTGGAGATGGAGGGCTCGGAGAACCCCACGTTGTTGAACGTGAAGACCGACCCGACGCTCTTCTGCAGCGCGTACAAGAAGAACCGTTTCTACATGTTCTCGAGACGCAGCCCCGACGACGTGAAGAGCCCCGACGCGGACAGGGACATATTCAACGAGAAGCCCTCGAAGGAGGACATCATCTCTGCCACTGAAGGACAAGGTAAAGTTGTGACATAGAAGTGGGTGGGTCATTAGTTGGTAGGACTATAGTTCGTCTGTAGAAGTGCTACCGCCACCCCCACAGCCCGCCGTGAAGAAATCCTTGTTTCAGTTACAGAGGTACAGTTGTCAGGTACACTGATGACCTGCTTATCTGTGTATGACCTTAGACAGGATTTCAGTCTTACTTGAGATTAGAGGGGGTCATCCGTGTGCTATAGTGACCACTTAACGTTAAGTGGCTTACATACTTATTTCCTACTCTTTAAAAAAAAAAGAAAAGTATGTAATGAGTCCTGATGATAAGCGGTCACTCCTGCCCATTGACATCTGTAATCAACACCAAACAGAATTGGAGTTCCGCTTGAGCTGAGCCATAACGCGACGTCTATGCATTTAGTTGGTATCATGTGAGTTTCCTTCTCTTACCATATTGCAGCTATAAGGCATAATAAAGGTGGCAGAACGCATTGTAGTTCATCTCCTGAGGCATCATGCCCATATATATACTTCTGTTTTGTAACTGTTGTACAGGTGCTATGTTTTGATTGGTAGGATGTGGTAAGGGAGACAAACTTACACTAAGAAGTCCAATTTAAACCTCTGGGTTAGCAATGGATTAGTTGTCACTGATATCATCCCAAATAGCACTGAAAGCCAAATAGTACACATCGATACGTAATAGCACATATGTATGAACACAAATAGACATGTATGTATGGACACATAGATGTAACCTGTAAGGGCTACATACTGACACGTGGACTATATGTTCTATTTGCTACTTCTAAGCTAGAAAAAAAAACGGTGGCCATGTCCTGCACCGCGTAGTGACAGTGGTTTTTTGGTTACCTCGTCTTTGTAGGGAAGGTCTATTCACTTAATTTTTATTAATTTTTGAAATTGTAGTATCTATTGTATAGCAATGTCCTCGCAGGGTTCATGTTCATTCTGTATATTTATATTGAATCTATTTGTAATGTAATAAAGATTTCATTTAAAAATATTATAAGCGGCGCAATCGGATGATGGAGGGCGACACAAATTGCAAAGGGCTTTTGATAATTCGTATTCGGTAGAACGATAATTCGTCCGGGGGTCTACCACTGCCGCGCTTACATTCCGCCGTGAAGCAGTTCTTGTTTTGGTTGGAGAGGTGCGGTTGCCGGATACGCTTACAGAGACGCGACCATCTTAGTCCTCAGGTGTAGTAGCGCATCTATACGAACTCAGATAGGACTTCAGTCCGGATAGACTTGGATATCCATGGGTTGCGATGACCACTTAACATCAGGTGGACTGCACGCTCGTTTTAAAAATATAATAAAATAAAAACATGTGATTCGCAGGCGTACAAAGGATATACGAGCAAGCTATCCTGCATACGTCGCTCGGGGACGTCCACATGCGGCTGTTCGGCGCGGAGGTGCCGCGCACGGTGGAGAACTTCTGCGGGCACGCGCGCAACGGGTACTACAACGGGCACATCTTCCACCGGGTCATCAAGGGGTTCATGATCCAGACGGGAGATCCCACTGGTACTGTACTTCGTGATTTTTTATTATGTTATGTAAGATGTGGTAGAACTGTAGTTCGACCGGAGAGATTCCACCGCCGGGGATGTTCTCCCCGTAGCTATCGCATATATTAAAATAAAATATGAGCAGTGATAACGGTAATCAGATTGGTAAATTTAATTTTTTTTCACTTGATTAAATTAACTGTTTAATAGGTGATATTGCACTTGGCCAGCGTGGTGGACTATGGCCTGACTCTTCTCATTCTGAGAGGAAACCTGTATCCAGTAGTGGGACATCAATGGGTTGATGATCACTTACATTTTTACTCTCATATTACCCTCACTAGGAATCCATCAGCCGTGGGTGTCCTGCATACATACAATGACCCAGAAAATAATTCTTAATTCGTCGTTTAAATATCTGCCTTGCCTAAAATGAACTCCGGAATAGATGTTCATGGGCGGTTGAGCTCACTTACCACCACGAGGATTGCATGCTTCTTTGCTACTTGCATGGTATAAAAATTTAAAAAGTCAAATTAATCTGTCAAGTCATATAGTAACTACTGTCAGAGGAGGCAGAACCATTTGAGGTTCACCTTCGGCAGCACCGTCACACCTATATCTTCATATAACAGTGGTGTTAAACGATACTGACTTCTTGTTTTAAAAAAATATGTATAAATTTTGTATTTCTTGTGTTAGGGACTGGCACGGGCGGCGAGAGTATCTGGGGAGGCGAGTTCGCGGACGAGTTCCGGCCCCAGCTGAAGCACGACCGACCCTACACAGTCAGCATGGCCAATGCTGGCCCAGGCACGAACGGCAGTCAGTTCTTCATCACGCTCGCTCCCACTGTACGTTGAACACTTTATCATAGTATGATGTAGCTTAAGGTCAACAAGTGTGTGATGTTTTTTATATACTATTTTTTTTCCCCTTCAAGTAGAAATAAAGGAGACATTTAATTACAACAAAGTTTAACTATTTTCTGAATAAGCTTGTATACAAATAGCTTCAAAGCAATGATCGCCTAATGGTAAGATTTCTGTATTCTACCCTGGAGATTGGGGTTTCGAATTTCGACTTTAACATGTTTACACAGTTGAATAAAACATTGTAAAGAAATCTACATGCCTGAAAGTTTACCGAAGGTTTACCAGCCTTTGCTGAGCGTTGGTGGACAAAGGCCTGAACCTTTATGAAGAAGACTTACTCCTGGTAATGTGACATTAGGGGCTTAATGTAAAGGAATATGTTATCTTGTTTTTCCTTTCATCCATATTTATGGACATCAGTAATCAATCCCACATAAGATACAAGGTCTAACTGAAATCGTTTTCATTTGCACAGTTTCGTTGCTACCCCTGAGGACTAAGCTGTAATATATGTATCTCACCCTTATGACACCCTTTAAACCAGAACACAGTGTTTAATACTACTAAAGCAAAAATAGACAGCGGTGATGTCTTTAGAGTTGAACCATGATCACTTTAACCATTTTTGTCTATGGATATAAATGTATGTATTTCCTTAGCCGTGGCTGGATAACAAGCACACAGTGTTCGCGCGCGTGGTGCGTGGCATGGAAGTGGTGCAGACCATCGGCGCCGCCAAAACGAACCCCAAGACGGACAAGCCTTACGACGACATCCGCCTCGTCTCCGTTACTGTCAAGTGAACACATGGTCATACGATCACAAACACTTTGTCGTTACCTAAAGTGATAGGTGAAATAAATATTTTTTTTAAGAACTTTTTGTTTTATTAATTTGATCTACCTCGTCTTGTTCCGCCAGGTTTTTTATTTGTACTTGGAGTTTTTAGTGTCTTATGATACTTTTAAAGTACTTATAAAGTGCGTGAAAAGCGCTTCAACATCAGTACTGCAATTTCCAAGATAAACCCCTATGAACAAACAAAAAATTTATTAAAACTGATTTTTATGTTTTAGTATACTGGAAATAAGCATCATTATGTATGGCTTCAAAAATGTAAACTACGGTTATTCATCATATACATATATTTAAATCCAATTTTTATTGGTAGTTCCCAAAGAGTATATTGTAGAATAGCTAACAAACTGACAAAGCCTTTCGTCACTCAACGCGAGAGAAAAGGAGATTGAAAGAAAATGTATGCCCACAGAATATAAAATACCTAGCTACTTTATTTTATCGCTTGAGTGCATACCTACAGGTATGAAAACAAATAGCTACTTGTTTGACAACTTTGTTTAATTTTAGTTTCTTCTTTTTCTTCGCTACTAATGATATCTAACAATACGTTCATGTCCAAATCTCCGAGACCAAATAGTTATTAGATAACGTCAAAATTTTTGATGTTTCTGTACAGATTGACAATACAAACTGTCAATTTACTCTGGGATTTGTAGACAAAATTTATAAAGTCATTCCTACGAGGACTCCATAATCTACACAAAGTACGCTTTGTACAGATTATGGGATACGACTTTAATTGGCAGCAACCTTTATATCCCATTGATAGATATGGGGATGATCTGATTAGTAGCCGACCGGTATCAAATGTTTTCAAACCGCCCATAATGCTTCCGACGAGATTTATCGATTGCTATTTAATGATAACTGAGACAGGCAGCCAAACCTTCTCTTGGAAACACGGAAGTGCGCATGCAATTCACCACCATCGGTCACATATCCAACTCCTCACTGCGACTGTTCAACTACGTGGGTTGGTTGGTATCTACACAAGCCCGGACGTATGACTGACTTCAAATATATTATATTATGTAATATGTACTACAAAATTATTTTGATAATAAATGTTCATTAAAAAGTTAAGTAACTCTATATATTTAAATATTTAGCGAGTAATTTATGCAACGCGTCTTTTGCCGGTGTGTAACTGATTAATTCCCGCCGATAGTCAGATTATAAACAATTATCGAAAAAAGACCCTAAAATTCATGTAAGCAATTTAATGTTTAATTTGGTATACTCGTTTTACATTTTTTATTAAGACTTCAAAATTAATAAACAATTATGTATGTAGGTGTAAACATAAAAACACTATATAGGGACATATGATTGTTCATTTTATCAAATATATTAATCAATGGTCATAGGCAAACTTGTATTGGTAAAATTATTCATGTTTTAAGCTATAGACCTATATGGAAACTATATGCATACGCATTACCAAAAAAAATGCAAAATTAAATAACAATTTCCGGTTTATTATTGTAACTAATAAATAAAGGGTATTCAAGTAAAACACCAATAGCGTTTAGTTCTCGCTAGTCTTTGGGTGCGATGTGTCCTTGAGAATGTAGACCTAGGCAGATTTTTGTATTAGAAGTGCTATGACAATTTAATGAATTAGATTAATTACACAACTTTTCTTTTATTTTAATACAGCACCTGCATACTTTCAACATAATTGGTTTCTTAATTAACTTTCTTGATTAACGAAGCGATCAGTTGTTTGTAAGATAGTTAACACTTTACTTTTTATGTATGAAAAATACCAACTACAAAATTTACTTCAACTATTAATTAATTAATATAGTGTTTCATATCAAGGACCGTGTTTCAACAGAAAATTATGATAAGTATAATATTAATAATTTTATATTTAAGGTTTGCCCTACCTTGTTAAAAATTAGTAATGTTCAATATTATAGTATATAGTCCGATGCAAATGTATATAATTTAATTTTGTTTAATTTGTGATTATCATTGTACAAATATTTCCGATCTAGCCGGAAATTCGAAACCAAAACTAAACCATATTATTACAGAGACCTCTGTTGGTAAATAGCAAAACTAATTTTATTATAATTTTGTAATGAGCGTCATCTTTAGTTAAAAGAAATACCTTTGTGTGTCTTGATTTCAATTTGCAAGTTTAGCACACAGATAGCGTCGGTAGTAATGATTTAGAACAATAATATATGAATCAAATATTTTTCTTTCAAATGGTTGTACCTATCGAGATTGATAAAAATATCGTATCAATTGATAACAATATCGTAATAACAATCTTAATAATCTCTTGAAATATATTTTAAAGATGACAATAATTAAAACAAATTTAATTATCAATAAAACCGAGCGCAGAACTTTTACATCTAATACAGGAAATTCCTTAACACAGTAAACAGTGTAAAATTAATATACTTCGATTCATCTATCTAATGTAAATTATACTGTATAATAACATCGCTGAAACAATAGCTAACGAGTTTTATAAGTAAAAAAAACTTTTAGGTGCATTTTATTTTCCTTCTGTTATTACTGGACTTTATCTGTTGGGCAGTTGAAAGAGGTATATGCTGTTGTCTCGTTTTGCCCTGTGTATTTTACGTATCCCCCGCTCCGCTCTTCCCCCACATATATTTTCTTGCACCGCTGCTCGGCGCAACTACCCCGCCTCCGCCTTGCCCCCAAATCAGCTTGTTTCCATTGTACATAAAAAAGTTTGCTTGCATATTGTGTAAAATATTTTGATGTATTATTCTCACAATTTCTAGATCTTTTTTAATGTAATATAAGTGATTTATATTAGTTCAACTTAATCGACTGGTAAAATTGGATTAGAAATTGCGCATGAACGTAGTCATAATCATCTTATATATTTAAAACATATTTGTGATAGAATTCTCCAGACATTATATCTAAAACCTAATTATCAATTCTAAAGTACGTGCAATATACAATACTCGTACTCTATTTCTAACAAAACGATCAGTCTCTATATATTATTATTATCAACTTCTAAAGTTTTATTAAAACATAGGAATGGGTATAATTGGTAGGTACGAAAACTGTATAAAGTTCTATTAAACGTTACTATCATATATTCATTATATACTCACAACTTCCTTGTACTTGGTTTCACTATTTCGTTTTACGTATAAAAACTTGCCAACATCTATTTATAGAAAAGTGAAAAATATTTATATTAAATTTTTTATTAATATAAACGTTATCTATTAGCCAACTCTAAAAAAACATACCTATTAGTATTACATGAACAAACTTAAAAAGACAAAACAAACATTACATTTGTTTAAGTTGAAATAAATTATTCTCGTTATTACAATGGAGATAGTGCCACCGATTCTCGGTAATCGCACGAAGTCGTAAACAGCCCGCTGTGGCCTCGCGCTTCGTTACGATCGCGCCGTCCAATCGCGTGTGTTTCTCGCGTCATATCACGTCATATTCAACCAATGAGCGCTCAATTTTATCACGCGACGTCCAAAAATAGCTTATCTGAGTCATGAAATAAAAGCAGTGGTTGTTTCTTAACAATGTTTAGAAACAAGTGGAACGTCGAGGGCAGTGGACGTGCCTCGTCGCATGAGAAAGTTTTCGTTCGTGCAGTGAAGTTCAGTGATACCGAGGCGTTCGGTGCTAACACATGGTTCGGCACTCCGGCCACGGGATGGAGCCCACCTTCTATGACGAGCAGTACCCCCTCAGCGGCCCGGTGGAAACACTGAAGCGGAGCCTAACTTTGGACTTGGATTTCGGGCGGGGCGTAAAACGGGCGAAGGCCTCCGCACCCGTTCTTTCGTCCCCAGACCTCCAGCTACTGAAATTGGCGTCTCCAGAACTCGAGAAGCTAATAATGCAAAACGGCATGATCACGACGGCTACACCAACGCCGGGTGCGCCGGTGTTGTTCCCAGCGGCGGCGCCGACCGAAGAGCAGGAAATGTACGCTCGGCCATTCGTCGAGGCGCTGGACAAGTTGCATCACGGCGAGCCCGCGCCGCTCGGCCGGCGAGTGTACGCTGACCTCGACCGGCCTGTCGACCGCTACCCCACGCCCGTCGTCAAAGACGAGCCTCAGACGGTTCCGAGCGCCGCCAGCTCGCCGCCTCTATCTCCTATTGACATGGACACCCAGGAGAGAATAAAGTTGGAACGCAAAAGGCAGAGAAACCGAGTGGCTGCGTCAAAGTGCAGACGGCGAAAACTGGAACGCATCTCGAAGTTGGAGGATAAAGTCAAGCTGCTGAAGGGCGAGAATGCGGAGCTGGCGCAGATGGTTGTGAGACTGAAGGATAACGTTGCGAAGCTCAAGCAGCAGGTGCTGGAGCACGCGAATGGTGGCTGCCACATCGAGTCGCACTTCTGATCGCGCCGCCGCCGCCGCTCCCCCACATTCCATGCTAGTCGCGCCCGCTCGGACGCAGCATACAAAGCGATTTGTGATCTTAATTTTACTGTGTAATATATAGTTAACTCTAGTGTAAGGTGAAGCTACATTAAGGATGCTGTGGTGTTAAGTTTGAGAGGTCGCGTGTGACGGCAGAACCTCCGCTCGGATGTGCCTATCGCCTATGGGGCGAGGCGAGGGATGTACTTAGCGAGTCACAAGTTATAGCTTCTGTTGTAAGTCGCAGTTATCGTTTTCCTTGTATCAGTATTGCGTTGTCTCATAGAATAGTGTAGAAACTAGAAAGGATAATCGTGCAACGTCATTCGATTGCAGACTGAGCGCTGTTGTCGCGACGTTGCCAGTTTTACGACGAATTTCCCGTTTCAGCGATGTTGCCGTAGTCGACTAACTGAAGTGGGATTTCCATTGTTCACTCGCACGAGTTGACCCGGCGGAATGGTTAAATAATTATTGTTATATTTTCCACCGGGCCGAATCGTATGATAAACATATGCACAATTTCGTAAACAGAGCGAGACGGCAAAGGATTTTGTTAAATGCCGTATGAGCGGGTTCGAAAGGGACAGATATAAGGTAAAGCTGGCAACGACGCATCACACAGTGACGAGCGGATGTTCTGCTAATTAAAATTCCGCCTGCGCCGCCCTCGCGGAATGGCGGCCATGTGTTCGGCAGTCGGACGTTCCGAATCACGTTTTGTTGCACAAGGTTAACTTTTTTCAACACGACAATGGCGCCTCAATGCCTGTCGGATTTGTTCGATTTGCTCGATGCGATGGTTAAAATTGCTTGCGTGAAAGACTGATCGAATGTGTGTCTTTGAATCTTAAATATATGAGTGTTGCGCGAAGTATGTGTTGCTGATAATATAGAAATGTTTTCTCAGAACTGACCCGGTGCTCTTTAGAGGTCTTGTAACATGAGGCCGTCCGATTAAAAATATTATTGGAGGACGAATGTGAGCGCGTTCAGCGCGTTTCGTGAGTAAATGAGTGTTTATTAGGAGAGAGTGTGCGATGTATTTATTAGTGAGAATGATTACCTATTAGGATCAAGTAGCAATCTCGAGTGCCTACGCTTTGTAAACTGAAGCCTATACGTATGTTTTTATTGTTTTTGTTACCATTAAATGAGCGACAGTGAAATTGTTCTGTACCATTGTCTTCTATAGGTTATTGTAAGTAATATTATACCAATTAACAAGTTGAATTGTTATAGACTATATTATGGGGGAGCTTGTCGCATCGATACGATGTCCTCAGTGAATATAAAGAAACTGCAAGGGAAAGCGACAAGTGAACCTATTTGTATTATTTTTATACAAAAAATGATTCTTCAGAATGTTAACAATAATTTGTAAGTTTATAAAAAATAAATAAAAACAGTTATACTAAAATAATATATTTCTATGAATTTAACAAAGAATATTGTTTTATACTGAATACATATTGTATGATAAAACAGAATGAAGAGAAAATAAATTATGAAGATTATTATACCATTTAACATTTACTTTCATTTTTCCCTTCCTAAATACACGATATTATTTCTATACAGCAATGAAGCTGAAAGTAATTTACAATATACTAATTAGTCTCGACTGTCAAGTTTTTAATTAAAATGATTATACGTATATTGACTGTATTGGCAGCAATATATATGTATCACAAATACCTATAAATATTAAGTAGGTTGATAGGTAAAACGCCTATTGCCCTACATTATATGGGTTGTACCTATTCGAATTACAAAAGCATTTATTTCGTCAAATATAATTCAAATACTTTCGGCTTATCCTTCTATCTATATCGGCATTGGAAAATAAAATGAAAATAGCTGGTCATCAAAAGAAATAACATAGTTCATGTAGGCATTTCTGGTGAACACAAGTATTTATCTGTACTAAAGATCAAATTGAAAAGATAACAATATTTTAATAGATAATGCCTATTATATATTCTACATAATGGGCATTATCTATTAAAATATTGTTTGTGTTAATACATCATATATAAATTAGAGTAATTGCATAAATATTACACAACATGTGCAGGATAACATTCATTCAACGCGTGTAAAAATGCAATTATGTAATGAAACGACATCAGGTGCAGGTTATAAACAAAACAACTGTGAATCAGAAGCGCGATGACGGCTACCGTACTAAAACAGATTACGACCTTCAATTTACACCATGGATGTTGGCGACCATCGCTGGTTTCCTGTGAATTTTAAAATTTCCTGTGCCAATTGGCAAATGCTCCATTGGGTGACAAATCCCACAAATAATCCTTTACGTGGAATAATTGAAATAAGTTGTGGTTGTATTGAGGAAAACTGTATAAAATTGATAAGCGTGCTCTGCTTGTTGAAATAAATTATCAACTTTAATGTCGCTTTGTGTATGAAATAATAAAGCATTATTATTATTTATTATGAACTGCGCATAGTACCGCAGCTTGCGTAGATCGTAACCAATTTAATAAGTTAAGCAACGTCAAGCACGATTGGAAGTTGGATGGATGACCGCTAGTGGCTGAATTTTACAGGCGTTTCCGTGCTTCAGAGGGCATAAGACGTTGAGGGGGTTTGAAAACAATCTATGCGGGTTGACAACTTGTATTTTCATCAATCCGCATTAATGCAGTGTACTGCAGTCATGCTTGAAGCATCCCCCATTTGTGAGAAGAGATATTATTTATTATTCACATTTTATTTATCTGATGAAAGCAGCAAACGTTACTTGATGTTAAATATGAAAAAGAAAAAGGTATAACGGTGATGCTGTAGCAGACCAACCACAGAAAGTTCTACCACCTTTTAATTGAAGATAAAACCGCCCTGGAGCGGGTAAAAAATTTAATATATTCGTGGATGTAATTACGAACAATAGTTCTTTTTACGAGGGAAATGTTTTTAGGGAGAGCTGGCAGAAAGATACTCTTACTCTTACACGTGAACTAAGTTTTTTGATGAGTGCATGTCAAAAATGGTACTTTTCAGAGTTTGGGAATTTATTTTATTTGTTCGATTGTCTTTTAGTAGAAATGCAGAAATGTAGGTGTAATATTTTTTGATTTATAGGGGAGTTGAAAGCAGCTGGAAGTGGTTCGTGTAATCACTCTGCTGCCCTTTTTTGCTGATATCCTGCTGTATATTTAGGTTTAAGGTCAACATAGTAGCCAGTAAAGAATTTGAAACCTTCAAAACGTGAAAAGTTATTTCAAGTTATAAAAACGTGAGGATATGGTACATTGAAATAAAAAAGATAACCTTGCTTCACAGTCAAACAAAAAGGAAATCTACCTGCAGCTACCGTCATTAATGTGACCTTCAAAGTGTAAATATTTAGTAGGTATAAAACAAAATTTTTATGCAGATTCTCTGCTATTTGTATGTTTTTATCGCTCGAAGAGAAATAATACTCGTTTGGAAGAGATCTCTTCTGTTAGTCTCAAATCTTATGATGACAATATTATGAAGGTCACAGAATCGTTGCCAAAACGTTGTAATCACCGGACATCCGAATACCTTCTTGGTGACTATGTGAATTGAGCACTTCAGGAATTTGTAGAAGTGTTTAGACAAATAGTAAATCCAATCATCATGTTTTTTCTACTGATATAGTATATTTCCAATCTATACGCGCAGTAATTTGATAAAATAAATAATCAATGAAAGATCCTACGAGGCAGATTAATGGAATTCATAGTAAAAAGGGTACTTGACTGACTAGTTTCGTTAATAATAGATTTTTTGATGTGGTAGAAAATGTGGGTTGACTAGGGAGGTATTTATCTATGCTGGTTTAAAGGTGTGTTAAGAAACATATTTTTTGATAAGGCCTAGCTAAATTGCCAGGGTGACAGGTTGTTACAGGGTTAAATTGGATATTTCTAATTTGGAACGCATAAGGGATTCACTCCAAGTAGGACAGCAGTTCTGACCACACAGCATAAAATGTAGGTTCTAACCATTACTTAACGTCAGGTCTATTGCACGCTGGTTTGCTATTTTGATTACATAAAATTTATTTTTTATCTCAGATTTTTTTTATCTATGAATAGTCTTTTCAGAAACAATATACTATTAGCCGCTAAGACATCGACGATATAAGCAAGTAGCTATTAGCTTTCTAATAAATCTGTCATCGTTATGTGATTAGCGTTAGTCCTGTGTCGTTGAAATATGGGTCAGTGTTGCACAGTTATGACTGTAGCCTACGCATTGTTCTTCGCGAAACATGGCGGATATTTACTAACAAATCTGTATTTATACAATACTTGTACCTGTATGAATAAACCTCGTCTCGTGTTGTTCAAACACTCATATTTATACTTCTCGCTTTTAACATAAACATGTGAATGGGCACGAATATTCTCGAACGTCTTAACGTATGTTATTAGAATCAATAGCTTTAAAGAATTTAAAATAACTACCCATTATAAGAGATTATAAATAATCTTCTGGTATTTTCAACTCCAAACAATGACCGTTAAAATGTTTATTCATGGATATTTTGAATGTTATCATAGCTTAGCTTGAAACGCCGAAATAATCCATGGCGTGGACCTACTTGTTTGCAAAATAAAACATGTCTCAACTTGAACAGTTTCGTTGTAGTTTGCCGGCCAACATTTATGGCCCTACTATAACAGGCTACTTTCTCTCAATTTTCAGAAACACGTGAAAATATTTAGGCGGAACAAAAGGCAACAGAGAGTGAAGAAGGATGTTTTGTAAACTTTATTAGTATAGATAAGACTTTTTGTGCTGTTTATGTACAGGCTTTCAACTTTTAAAGTTGGAATGGTTCCAAGGAAACCACCCGCACGGTGTGCGGTCGCTTGCGCGGAACAGTTGCCGGTGTGACTCACGCTTGTAAAAAAAAGCTTAAATCTACTGTGACAATGTGTGAACGGAAACTAATGGCTAGAGGCGGAGAAGACATTGTTAAAAGACTTGTTTCTAGCCGCTTCTTTGTGTTCGACTGAACTAAAATATCGGAGTATATCTTTGAAGACTGGAATTGTTTTCATTAATACGTCGTAAGAGGACAACGGTTGTGTAATCATCTCTCCAACGTTTGCTTTGACATACCTACATGGTTTATCTTCCAAAAATATTATTCGAAACGTATTTTAAGTCGTATTTTTGTTACGTAAGATAAGTTCTGTTATCGTTTTGTAATGATACCCTGAGACATCGTCACAAATTTATTTAAATTTGTGCTTTTTATTTTACCAAAATGTATTCATATTGTATCAATGTAGCTATCAAATTTGTATTAATATTGTTGTAATTATATAAGAAACTGAAAAAATAAATGGTTAGAACTATCGGTAACTTCAAAAAATAATGAATTAATGTAAATGGAACGTGGTTATAATTGCGGTTATAATTCAAAATATCGGTATCAATATATCTATTGATAGCGATATATATAGATATCTATAGATATTGATAGCGATATTTATAAAAAATAATGTAACGATGCCTATCGTTCGGAAATCGGTTGGCGATTCTCCAATCGCCGCACGTGCCGGCACACTCGATAAAATAAATCAGCCAGATTCATTGCACTACCATTGTGCTAATGTCGTACAGCTCAAAGTATAAATAGATTATGTAACTAAGATTTGTGGAGTGGACTTTAGTGGCGCGTTAACTTCGCCAGAACGAGGCTTTAATGAGCGCCATACATTCGATTCATTAGATACATCGCACTATTTTTTATCTACAATAATTATCACGCGAAGTCGAAGGCCTTCGTGATTTGATTGCCGTTCATGGAGGTGGCATAACATGGCTGTAAGCTGCTATTTTCTGCTATGAAGAGTGTGGTAAGGTGTATATCAGTATGAGGCAGTCTAACTTAGTTCTCAGGGGCAGTAACGTATCTGTGATCGATCTCATCTAGATCTTTATCCTTACTGCCGGCACAACATACTCATGGGCGCTTGGAACGACTTATTATCAAGTGAGGTATAGCCTGTTTGATTCTTTCCCTTGTTTATATCGCTCATCTAAAAGAACAATGACGTAAGTACCAAAAACACAAAATTGGCATGTTGAATTGTCGATGTCTTTAGTTCCCGTCGTAAAAGATCTGTCTACATAAAAATATCTCAGAGTAGTTCTTGGAGTAGTCTTCAATAGAGATATGATTTGATATGACTAAAAATGCGAGCGATTTTCGATCTTTCGACAGACCTTTTGTTCAGATTAGAAATTGCTGGATCATACATCGATATCTATTTGATAATATGAATATTGTGCACGATGCTAAAACTAAACCGTTTTTTTATCTGTAAGTCCAA
>DWKL01001175.1:0-15358 GCA_018249415.1 Phareas burnsi | reverse complement strand
TTCTGGCGGCCGGCCCGCCATCAGTTCATGATTTGCCCGAGTGGCCCCTAGTCTTAATAAGTCTGTGCAACCATGCAGTAGGGCTATAACGCCTTACATTTAATTTAATCCTTTTTTTGCGGATAAGAATTTAATACTTTGACTGGGGCAAACGCATCTGTCGTGTTTTACTGTCCGCGCCACCCGTGCGGCTCGCACGCATATGGTGTGTTTCGCTGTACTGGAACACGCCTGTTGTGTTACGCGCCGCAAGTGTGAATTGTTCCAAATATTAGCCGCCGCAGTCAACGTATTAATATATGTCGTATGTACCATATCCTTCAAACCAGATCGCAGAAACTTTACAATGCTATTATAAGACAGTAGTACGTATGGCGGTAGATCCGGCGCAGGCGAACTGCAATCGTTTGTATTTAACTCGTGCCTAACTTTCTGATCGTCAGAGATTGGAATCCTAGCACGACAATATTAACTCACGGCCGTTATGACGGATCGGGGTTATTACGTGACCTGAGACATCTCAAGATGGCAATTATGGTGTATTATTATTTTATTATTCCGAAGGTCCGGTATGTGCGGGCGTCGTTGGATTGAAGATGCCCAGATATTGCCTTTTCGGTGACACAGTTAATACAGCGAGTCGATTTGAGTCGACGGGAGCGCGTAAGTATAGATTTTTATCAAGAACCCATTGTATTAAGTGGCGGCCTAAACTGGCGCGGACCCCGTAGGGGCCCTTGATTTGTTATGGGATTTTTAGTTTAAAATTATAAAGAAGAAACATAATACTCAATACGTTTATTTGCCATCCCAGTCATAAGTTACAATTTTGTTGATGTTCAGCAGTACAGTAGATCTCTACAGATCCTGTTTGGCGCTAGCACGTACAAAAAGCCAGGAATAAGCTTGCCCTACCAATTTAGAATTTCGACCCATTGAGGCGGAGGTGGAGGAGGGGGCTTTTTGCGCGTGTCCCATAGCAGTTGCTATTGTTGCTACGTGGTCGATCCGACACTGATAGTAATGACACAAGTAATTATTTGTATAAGTATTGACACAAGTAACTATTTGTATAAGTGACTTTACACCTACGTTCAAAAACCTGTATTTTTTTAAATGTTTAAAGTGTAATAAATAGTCGTGCAGGCCACCTGATGTTAAGTGGTCACAGCCGCCCATGGACACCCACATGTAACCTCAAACAAAACTGGAGTCTTATCTAAGGTCGTACGTAGATGCATCACTCCTGAAGACTAAAATGGTCGCCTTGCTGTAAGTGTGTCCAGCAACCCCACCTCTCCAACTGAATCAAAAAAACTGCTTCAAGGCGGATTGTGAGGGCGGCGGTGGTACTTCCCTGGATGAACTATAGTTACACCTATCGAACACTTTGAACTTCGAAATTTTGAACACACACTAGTTTTCATTAATATATACTTGAAATTACCAATATCTTATTTTATCATTACCAATTAATATTATATTTTATTAGTAGACATATACGAGACTTTTCCTACGTTCATTTTTAAAGACGGGACCATTAAATGACATTTACATATATAGTATAGTATAATATGAGCTCATCGCACTTCTAACCACGTTATGTATAATCAGCCTATGAGTTCACGTAGCTCTTTCACATGTACATCCCCTTTCATTATACAATAGGCGTCAAACACTAGTTGTTCTATTTCAGCCCTAAAAATCCACTGCAGTGCAGCATGTAAGGCGCTGCTCGACCAGCTGGGCGGGTACGTGTTGGAGGAGCGCGGGGTGGTGTCAATGAAGGGCAAGCGCGACCAGCTCACGTACTGGCTGCGCGGAGAGGAGGCGCACGCCGCGGCGGCTCGCGCGCGACGCCGCGCCCGCCGCGCCCCGCAGCTCGCCGACAAGCGCCCGCACCGCACCTCGCTCAAGAACAGGACTTGGAAGAACCAGCTTGGAGGATTACACAGGTATCATCCACACAAACACAACACATCACTAACCCATTAGTGTCAATATGGACACCTCTCAGAATGGGAAGGGTCCAAATGCGGATTGTTAGACTTATTATTCAAGAACTATATGAAGAACTCTCAGGAATGTAGGTTTCTCACGATATTTTCCTTCAGCATTAAAACGCTCGTGACATCGTAGTCATCACAAAATATCATCACTTGTTTCAGTACTAATGAATTTTCTAATACGCACATAACTTTGAAGTCAGAGATTCCATTCATGATCTACCGGAGGGAGGATCTACAGAAAGAACTAGTAACATACGTGTGATCTTAAATAGGACTTCAGTCCTATTGGAAATCCTGTCCTTTCCTGGTTGCAGTGACCACTTAACATCAGGCGGCCTTCACGCTTGTTTGCTATACTTCTCACAAAAAAAAGTTTACAGTTATATTAGAATATAAAACCGACTTATAATTTTAATGCGTTTTATTTTCTACAAATTACTCCACTTAGCTATTACTCCTCGTTTATTTAAACTCCCCATCCTACCGCCACCTTGTTCGGTATGTAAAAATAAGGACTGGTAACTGCCTTTCACACTTTGATTGCGGTAAACGCAACTGTCGTGTATTACTGTCCGAGCCACCCGTGCGACGGTACGCATACGGTGCGTGCCGCCATACAAAAACACGCCTATTGTATTGCGCGCCGCACGTATCGTATATTAGTCGCCGCAGTCAAAGTGTTAAAAATATTTCTGCTACTGGAAGTTTAGGAAAGGTTATTGAAAAAAAAAAACGGCTTCATAAATTAACAAAATAGTCAACAATTGTCGGTTGAGACAATGACTAAAATAAAATGTTTGTTTCAGATGTTGCAGTTTAGAATCTCCAAAGAAACTCAGATTTGCATCTGGAAATCACTTAGAATCTCACACAGATAGCGTTCTGCATCATAGGAGCGATGAATATTTAATGGAGGCAAGTATTACACATTTATAATTTACAAAATAAAGCGACCATAAATTCGGAAGCACCACCGCCACCCATATTTCTGAACTACCTCATAACAGCAGTGTTCAATGCTGGTAAATTCTTATTTGAAAGGCATGATAAAGTCTGTATGGCTTTTATACTCTGTGGTGAAACATGTGATTATGAAAGCAATTTATGAGCACCAAATTAATAGACCGTGTAGAGATAACTATAAAGATCACTTTAAATTGTCATTTTTATGTTTTTTGACATAAATAGAATAAAATGCATTTTATTCTATTTAATTTAAATCTTACTTTCCGATGGTACAAGATCACTTAATGTGATAGAATTTTATTATTATGACTTTTGCAACGAAGTTTAGACCAATAGGGTATTTTAGCAATTTTTTAAAATAAATTAAGGAATCAACGTTAAAACGTGCGTTGACTTGATCCAACCGCGACCGAGATCGCTTGAAACGCAGTTGCGACAAGCAGTACTTAACTTTGGCGACAGGGTCATGCCCACTTACTCTCTCTTTTGTATGTATTTTATGTTCAGGAATAGCAAACCATCTGTAGCTGATCTCAGATACTTTAGGGGTAATTATAAATGTCCACGAGCGACAGTGACTACTTAACATGAGGTGGACTGATGG
The DNA here is from genome assembly GCA_018249415.1 of Phareas burnsi. Taxonomy (NCBI): domain Eukaryota; kingdom Metazoa; phylum Arthropoda; class Insecta; order Lepidoptera; family Hesperiidae; genus Phareas; species Phareas burnsi. The sequence continues at coordinate 11,779 of DWKL01001175.1, read as the reverse complement.
ATGGTCTTTCGCTACTTCTATGTTATTTATACACAAAATAAGTTTTAATTTTCAACAGGTGGTGGGCGAGGGTCGCCTGGCGCCGGCGCAGCGCAGCGATCTGCTGGAGGCGCCGAGCCTGCGGCAGGAGTACACGAGCGTGTCGTGCCCCATCATCGAGGCGGCGGAGAGCAAGGCGCCGCCCTGCGACATCCGCCTGCTCGTCAACGGGCTCGACGACCCCGCCGGCATCCCGCTGCTCGCCGACGCCTAGCGCCGCCGGCCCCGAGCTCGCCGGCTCGCCCGCTTCCCTAGTCAATAGCCGTGATCGCCCGCCACACGTGACGTCCGACTGAAGCTATTCCTTCAATAAGTTTCCATTATACGTTATAAGACCCGATTAGCCGAGATCGGCAGCGTTCGCTCACGGTACTTAACGGTAGACTTCTACGCTGATATATCGTCGGTCGGTTATCTCCTCGTCATTTCGCGTGACATTCGTAGCATTAATGTGATCTATGTCAGTATTATTAAGAGATCTTGTTCAATAGAAATTATTTAATAACATTAAACTCTTATTTCACAATTCACGGTAACATCGTTTTACTTACACGTATTATTTACAGCAGCATTTCATATACATATACTTAATATACACCGATATAGGATAGGGATGGGGCGGTCGGGGGCGGTCACACGGCGGACTCGCGGTCGAGCAGCGGCGGCGCGCGGCGCAGGGAGGAGCTGCTGGAGCGCGTGCCGCCGCTGAAGATGCCGAGCAGCCACGAGCGGATCGCGAAGCGCGGCATCTTGCGCATGTCGCCCTTCACGTCCGCCACGTTCTCCAGCGACCGCGACTTCTTGTAGAACTCGATGTAGTCGGCGTCGTGCACCTTGCGCTTGGGCCGCTCGAGCCGGTTGTAGAGGCTGCACTTGCGGATGAGCGGGCTGTCCTCCTCGGTCTTGGGCGGGTCGTCGGTGACGATGCCTATGATGGTGCCGTTGAAGAGCGGCCCCGAGACGGTGGCGACGGCGGCGTCTACGTCGAGCGAGCGCGTGGTGTGCCCGCGGCGCAGGCGGGGCTCGCGGCGCGGCAGCACGTCCAGCGAGTGCGCGCTGCGCAGCGCCTCCGCCTCGCCCTCCTCGCACGCCGTCGATGACGCGATCGAGCTCAAGGCATGTCTGCAACACGCGCCAACAATACTTCTATGTCTTCGTTTCTTTAATTTTAAGTTTGTAAATCAGGAAAGATGTTATATTACAAAAAACTTACAAGGTATATAAAAATAAATCAACTCGTATACGTTAATCGATAAAACAACATTAAAAATAAGTAACTTTCCTAGTTCTATGTAACTTCAAACAGTATTTCATTGTTATAATTGTAAAAAAAAACCATCAAAATGGAACCAAATTATATGCCATACATAGTAAATTACAAGTAAAAAATCTGGGGCATATATGATCCTTTAATTGATCGTCAAATTAAAATCGACCGTATTAACTAATTGCTATCTTACTTTTTTGGTATAATGCATTACTGTCATGACTCATTGGTATGAAGGCGGTCTTTGTAATTATACTAGAACACCTAAATAATCTAGGAATGTGGATTTATATGATCAATTTATGCCCACTCTGAGATCGTGCCATTTCGCTGCGAAGTTCGATCGTTTATACGTCAATGGGGTGTTTTAACACTATTATACTAGTATAACGACATTCGATAATTAAGATATTTTTCTAATATTATCAATTTTGTATCTCTCATACAATAAGCAACGTGACGCCATCTGGCACAAGCTTCGCATTAAACACTCCATGTAACCTCTTCGCGTGAGAACCTCGCGGAAAATTTCGAGCGGTAATAAGTCTGTGGGGGCGTACCTGGCGCGCGTGGCGGGGTCGCGCTCGGAGAGGCGCGGGCGACGCGCCGTAGGCGGCGACGCGGGCGGCAGCGACGCGCCGCTGGGCAAGCGCTGGCGCACGCCCCACGCGCACGCCTCCCCGCCGCGCAGCTCTAGCGGACCGGACATACACCTGGTACTCGTCCAGGAAGGGCGAGTTTGCTACGAATCGTCTCACGTGTGCCTCTCAAAAACAATGGCGCAAATAATTCTACTGCTCTGTTTCGCTGAATACGTACACGCTCTAAAATTCACGCGAGTCTTAGCTACGCGCGACGCTTGTGGATGCGACGTATTAAACGTTTCAAAACGAGTGCATGAATTTGCACAAGATGATTCGCAGCCAATTCGCCCCTTCTGAACAAGATTTTGGACTGTCACGTACGCGAAACGCGGCGCTGCGCGTCGTCACGTGTTTGGCAGGAAAAATTAAATGTATGTGAAATGATTTTACGACTTTAATGGATTGCGTTGTACAGAGTTTGAGTTTTAAAGCTACATGCTTGAGGCCGTCTGTGTCCGCGTCTTGGAAATAGTCAACGCCTGTCTCAAATTGACAATGACAATGCTCGCGTATTACGCGCACTATAAACTAATAATCGTGCATATACATTTTGGCATGGAACGCCAATAATTACAATTAACGAGTATGCGCGTATTCCTAATTTTACAGTATAATCATGTGATTATGACTATGCTGAAACTCAACAAATTAAATCTCATAAATAATTACATACTGCAAAATCATATATGATAAGTACTAGGGTTACATTTCATACAGCGTCACATTTATGCTACTGATACTATTCACCAAGTTCGGACACGAGCTGTGTTAACACAAGAGTAAAAAGCATTCATTCGCTTCAATCAAATGCAAAAATTTCATTAGTTACAGACTAATCAAATCAGGCGTGTGATATAGTCACAGCAATCTGAATGTTTGTGTGCCAACCTGATATTGAAGGGTGCCTGGAGTCCGCCAGTCTCGGACTTCTGCGCGGTCGACAGAACAGAGGCCGTTCTTCGCCTTCCACTGTTCTCTTTTGAATCGCTTTTTCGGTAGCTCCGACCAACCAATATGTTTGTAGCTGCAATGAAGAAATATATCTTTGAATTATCAAACATAGATAATGATAATAAATATATAGTCCATTGTGACCTAGTAAGAAATGGACGAGTGTAATACTAAAACGACGAACAAAATTCTAAAAAAAAAAAAGTGTAACAACGATTAAATTTATATTAAATTGTATATTTCGGGGCAATCAAATATATTAAAATGATAACAACTTTACTTATTTCCATAGTATTTTTTGCATCAGTTTACCACAAAAAGGCGTATTGACATTGGCTTTATTGCTCGTACAAAGGCCATGGGCACCCTTTTTCATTTTGTCGCTCTTTTGGTTAAGACGAATTTAAGCGCAGATCCGACGTCTGTTTGTTTCTAAGTAATGTCATATAGAGCCGCATAAAACTTTCTGAATTCCACTTGTACTAAAATTCAATAGAATTCACTTACTTGTCCCTTGCCTTTGATGGGTATGGTGCCCCTAGGTTCAACAACGTAGCCCCCGAGCTTGTCCAGCGCTTGTTTACAACTAGGCGATATGTGTATGCGGAGCGGTTCTCCATTGGACTCCATTCGAGAGGCCGTGTTTACTGTGTCGCCGAACAAGCAATATCGAGGCATCGTGAGGCCTACCACACCGGCTACTACGGCACCTGTTGACGAAAATATTTTTATTTTACTCTCTTCAATGTGATAGGACCTAAACGGTGATATAAGCTAACCTGCCATAGTCTCGAGTAACAAAATTATTCTGCATTTTTTCTCCGACTTTCATTTGGAAAATAATTTGAAACTTAACTACTTGAACCTATTTAATGAATCGATGGGTAATGATGTAAGACATCTCAAACTTGTGACTTAATGTTTGAGAAACATTGATATACAATAGTCTGTAGTGTACATACACGGTCATCCTTGCAAATATTACGTACACGTGTCCTAGATACATATATTTGGATGCTTACAAACTTTGGAAGCTATATAAAAAACCTTTCAAGAACTATATATATCAATAATTTTTGAAGGAACGCATCAGCATTTTTATCATGCTTACACATCGTGCAGTCCAGTAAACAACTGAAATGAGTGTACAATTTTAATTTGTGCGCCCTTTTACCTTTGGGAAAATAAGATATGTAGCTACCTGTATGGATGCCTATTCGCAATTTAAGAATTTCGTTAGGCCTATGAGATATTTTGTGACTCTTTACAGCGTTGAGTAGTTCGAGCGCCATCGACGCTATTTCACCCACGTGTCTGTCGTTGTTTCTTATCGGTAGACCTGACACCTGAAAACGTTATAAATACATTTATTCCATTAAATCGACTGTCATCATTATCAATACGCATCGTAACAAATAAAATAAGGACGACCCGCTTGGCGCAGCGGTAACCATAATGGATTGACAAGCAGAGATTTACGCATTCGATTCCTGGCTAGGCAGACATCTAAATTATGAATTTATATTCTGCTCTAGATCTAGGTGTGGCAATCCTAGTGTAGGGCACTGAGTGTAAGAAGCGTTGTATCATGACTTATTAGGAAAGAGAGTGAGAAATCACACTTTCAGATGAAAAGAAATTACTGATCAGTAAGGTAACAGATAATAAAAAAAAATTAGCAGAAGATACTTACCACCATATAAGCATCGCCGATAGTTTCCACCTTATAAACGTCGTAGCCTCTTATAATTCTATCGAAGACGGTGTACAGGTCGTTGAGGAAGTTGACGACCTGCAGGGGGGTGCTCTCGGCGGACATGGCGGTGAAGCCGACGATATCGCTGAAGTATATCGTGACCGAGTCGAACGACTCCGGCTCTACGCCCTCGCCCGTCGTCAGCCGATGCGCGACTGATCTATAACAAAACGAATCACCGTTTTCATATCTACCTCCCGTCACGACATCACTATTAATTAACCGGTGCTCTAAAACGTAATAGGCATAGGTATCGCCAAACTTTACGGCCGCTCAGACCGGCCGAAGCGAAAAAACGGTTGGTAGGCTACAGAATTTCTAAGTGAACGCCCATAAAGTTTGGCGTGAGTCATTACTATCATGAATAAGGAAAGGAAATTGTTATTTTTATAGAAATAAGAATAAGAACAATCCAGATTATCTTAGCTAAAATGAATGAAATCAGGGTTTTTGCATAAATTGTAATTCGAAGTATACCATGCTTAAACTAATTACTACATTTACTTTCAAAGCAGTTACAGCATTTTCTACTATAGTTAAAAAGAAAATTCTATACTGTACATATATTGAGTTTTCCATAATCAATATTAAACATACTCTAATATATCGCAGACAATAAACAAGACTTCAAAATTAGCAATCTGGACAAGCAATTAGGTGTCTACTTTCAAACAAAAGTTTCAGTTAAAAAGACCAATACATATGTCGGTAATTCTACAATCACACATATACTTACATTACACTCCGTAAATACTACATATATCTTTAATATCTATCGTTTGTATTTGTGATTGCCAGCGACGTTACCGTAACATATATATTCAATTCGTCTTTTTAATAACATCACTATTTAATCTAAAATTTTATTTTAATAAACTCACAACTCTCTTGTGATCCAAACGTAAACTGTGATGGTTGGAAATAACGATTAATTTAAATATTTTCACATAATTATAAAGTAATAAATTCTAATAATAAAAAATACACATGCCTTTAATAACATTATTATAGGAAAAATCAGGATACAAACACACCCACATACCTAGCCAAATATTAACGAAATCGATTGTGAGAAGCGAGCGTAACTCCAACACCGATCGTAATGTGCCACATAAAACCACCACAAGTCCCAAGCAAGCTCTAGTCTGTTAATAAGGAAACTGAGACGCGACCAATTCGCACGACGCGACGCCTACAGCGCAAGACAAACCGTAAGTATTAACTACAATCACCAGTACGGAGTTAATTACCTCAAGACATTTTCACGACATTTCTATAATGGATTCAACCTCCACATCTGGAAAAGAACACAAGTACAACAAAGTGAATACAATTACATTTTTTTTTCCTTTTTTGAAAAGAGAGTATGTACTTACTACTGCTTTACATCGAGTCCATGTCGAAGGTTGAAAGGTATCGGAATCGCCGCATCGTTATTTTCGTTTAGTCAACCCTACTCGATTGTCTGATACGGTTTTTATTTATATCTCGTATAGAATAATTTGAATACCAAAAAATATATTAACACACCATCGTGGTTTAAGTAAGACCATAGAAATACCTTAAACCTTTCCTGAACATCACAGCACCCACAATATCTCACTGATACTTCCTTATAAAAGTAACATAATACGAACAAATATCTACATTCATCGCACTCGGTGTCTGAGTGAAGTAAACTACACAAAATGACTGGACTAAATGTAAACCAGTACGCACACCACTGCAGTCGCCAGGAGTGTGATGCAGCTTGTTGTATTTGCGTCTTCCTTATATCTTACATGTACATAAATTTACACCAATCTGTTACACAGCCTCATTAGTAACATAAGGGATTACAGTCTCGCTTAATTCTAAAACACAATCGTACAGCTAGATCGTAATAACATCGGCATGCATGGCGAGCGTGCGACATGGCTCGTTATTCACGTCGATATGTCCGTACTGCAACCGGCGCGAGAAACTTCCAATCGAGTTGTCCACGATTTATATGTGTAGTGTCACTCGGTACGAGTTCGGATGCCGTTATGTTATTGAGGAGCGATAAATTCAAGACTTTAGAGATAAACAAATAAGTACATACGCCCAGGGATTTGTTACACGAACTGAACGTACACAACAATAAAATAATTAAAGCAACAAACATACAGAACGTCAGTTAGAGAGGGAAATTGATCTCGTGATGATCATAAACATTACAGGTAAACGTACAAAATATTACCTGAAAGTAACGACTTACTTTGGGAGCATCCTGTGCAGCAAGTCTTCTGTCTTTTGCTTCTCCTCTATCAGCAATCTTGTTCTCTCGTTGACTAGTTCTTCCAAATTATTGGCATACTTCTCCATCATATCCATCATTTGGTCCATGATATTCCTTGACCTGAAAAAGTTTTGTAATAATAAATATTGATATTTATTACGTATTGTATGTATCATTAATGTTTATTTTAAGGAAAATATAAGAGATGGAAAATAACAGGTGCAATAAAGTGGGACAGGAATAAAATTAAGTGCATGTAGTAGGCTTCCGCAGGTCACCTTAACAATGAAGCGTTAACTTAACCCAACTTAATCCTAACAGTGTCCAATGCTTTTGTGTTTTGACTGAAAGGGTCTGGTAAAGGAGGGATACCAGCACGAGACATTGCAACTTAGTCTTAGGAGTAGTAACACATTTGTTGTCGATTTCAGGAGCCCCTTGACATCTGTCCTATTTGGGGTTGATTACAGGTATAGAAGGCGACAATGTCTACTTATCATCAGTATGTGGGTACTTGAAAGATAGCACAAGAATACTTCGTCCGGGGAAATACTACCGCCTCCCTTATGCTGTTTTAGTGTTGCAGTTGGTAAGGTGCGATTATCGGACAAACTTAGAGCAAGGTGACCATCTTAATCCTTTGGAATATTAATGCATCTACGTACGACCTCACTTAGAACATCAATTTTGTTTAAGCTTAAATGTGAGTGTCCATGGGCTGCAGTGGGTGTTACGTCGTCGACGACGGGGGTCCAACATGCTCGTTTGATATGTAAAAAACAAAATTAGAATACGACACTGACTTGCCGGACTTCATCTTCTTGAGGCGGCTGCGGATGAGCGGGAAGTCGGGGCGCTGCGCGGGGTCCTCGGCCCAGCAGTCGCGCATGCACGCCACCACGTAGTCCTCGGCGGCGCCGCGCAGCGCGCCCGTGTCCGGCCGGAACACCTCCTCGCCGTCGTGCCGCGGCCGCTTCACGCGCTCCACTATGTCTGCAAATTATTTACACACATTTTTTCAAGTTATACTTTTTAATAATTGTATCGAACTCTAATGTAACGAGAAATAAGTGATGTGTCAACATCGATGCACTTATACATTCTTAGTTATTATAATATATAAATAGTTTTATTTAAAATTACTCATTAGTTTATTAGACATTAGTTTATTAGGTTACAATGTAATCGATATAAAGTAGGGACACTTTAGGAGATTTTATAAAAACGAAAGAAATACTTCTTTATGCGCGCGAATAAAAGTTGGAATTTGTTATAAATTTGTTAACTTTTGTTATTCTTATTTGAATGGTTTGATTCATTCATATATCAACAAACAATATATACATATATAGTTTTGTTTAATTATTATTCTTTGTACCCAAATATTAGCGTGTCTTGTTGCCCATATATCAGTTTACCTCATTTCCCAAATATCTTTAGTATCTTTAATATAATAGTGTCTTGTTACCAAAATATTATCTATTAATAAAATAAAAATCGTTACAAGTAACTTAATTTTAGTTTTAGTCACGCCAAAGAAGTATGAGCTCTGTCGCGTATACGAGTACAGTCCAACTTTTTTAAAGCAGCTCGAGTTCAGCGTTGTCTATCGGCCCAGATTGAAGACTATGCCAAAACCAACAAACGTACTTTTAATTATTCAAACTAATGTGGGTATTAGCAATTATTTTTATTTGAATAATACTTTAACGTATTTACCTTTTGGTTCTAAAGCAGTTGTACCAAAGGGACCTCTCCTAGAAAAAATCTCATAGAGAATTATGCCAAATGCGTAGACATCGCCTTTTTGGGTGCCGCCCACGTTCCCATTTGGGTCCTCTAACTGTCTTAATAGTTCCGGCGATTTCCATAACAAGCCTGAAAAATGCCGTAATCATCATCAATAATCATAATGAATAAATTTTAAAGATATTGAAATATGAAATTAAGGTTCAGATGATACAAGAAGTTCGATTTTTTTTCTAGAAAACATATCTTTATTTTATATATCGATTTTTCTACACGAATCTTACAGACATTACGCCATAACATTGCCACAAGAATCACAAACCCTAAGGTGTCTTATCTATTGACATTCAAAAGATAAAAAAAGGAAAATATAAGACATTACTCAAATTAGTTAAGGGAATTATCCTTACATATAGAACATACATTTGACTTACCTCTATAATATTGATGTTCTCCAATTAATTCGTTTTCAGCACAATATCTTAGTTCGTGGAGACCAAAGTCTGTTACCTGTTTTAAAAAGCAAAATCTGTATACTTCATAATCTTTGTGACAATAACATTGGTATATCCTTGATTAATTAGAACAGCAAATAAAATCAATTACCTGAAGCATCCAACGGGACGTAACTACACAATTCGAGGATTTGAGATTTCCGTGAAATATTAATGGCGAAGTATGAATAAACATCATACCCTGTAACAACACAAAACGTAACTATTGACGGACATACTAATCTCGCATATTATGAAGTGAGGAAAAGCAAAGAATGGAACAAAAAAATAAATAGAAATGTAATTTGATTATTTAAACACAAACACAATAGTGTTTATTTTTTGAAAATGAAAATTTTACCTTAATGAGATCATGAATTAGAGAAGATATGAACATTTTATCCAGCTTTATATCTTCATTTTCAATTATATCCTGAAAATAAACAGATCAATCACCACATTTGTCATCACTACATAAAATGAATCGTTCATCATCATTTTTCTGTTCCAATACTGGATACTGGTCTCCCCTTAGAATAAAGAAAAGTTTAGCTCATAGTCCACCACGCTGGTCAAATGCGGATCCGTATGGCTTTACACACCTACAAAAACTTTTTGAAAATTCTTAGGCATGTTAGCTTTTTCATAATATTATCGTGTGTCGTAGGTTTTGAACGGTGGCGGACAACTAAAAAGGGGAGATAGCTTCTACGCGTGTCTCTCTAATCAGCAGAGGGCCCCCCTTTGGAGACGCTGACGCTCCCTACAAGTACACCGGCTATAAGACTATCAATGTTCAACAGAGTACTCACATACAAACTCCCTTTGGCACAGTAGTCGGTGAGTAGCAACACTCGCAGCGGCTCCACGACGGCGCCGATAAATGAGTTCAGGTTGTCGTGGCGCAGCTCGCGCAGCAGCCGCATCTCCTTCATAACCTCGCGCGAGATATCCTGCACGAACGGAACACTTATATACTCCCTTCTCACTCGCTCACTTACATTTAGGTTAATCCCGCAGAAATTATCATGGGCTAATCCCTATCCCTATCCCTTCCGCCACACGCATTTACACGTATCCAAACGAAATGTCACAGCAGCCTAGAGATAAGAATCTGGCCTCACGCGAAGGGGTCGGGGTTCTAATTTAAATAAGACCGACGATCCGCGTGGCGCACCGGTTATCATACCGTTCTGATCTGATGGTTCCGGGTACGATTGATGAATTTAGATTTGCGGTCTGGATGTTTCTGTACCCATCTTTGTGTGTCCATGTACCCACGACACATGGAATTCAGTGTAGGAAACTTACACATCTAAGAGTTCTCAATAAAGATCTGGAGGATATGTGAAGTCTACCAATCCCGCACTTGGCCAGCGTCACTGACTACGACTTAACTGCAAGCAGTGAAACTAGTGGATTGATGATGTAACAAAATGTCACGCACAACAGTAACACACAAGACACTGACTGCAACATGATTAGTACTCATACATTTACAAACGTAAACTCGCAACGACGTTTACTAGTGTGTTATGCCAAAACTGGCATTACACTCTAAACTCAAATGGACGCGTCTATTACGTCTCCTTTGCACTTATATTGTCTTATATTATTCTATGATCAATCCACACTAGCGAAATCTAGTTTCAAATTGATACATCATATAATGGCTAGTTTGTGAATATCTTTACGTATTAATTTAAGTGTTTTATACGTCATTAATTTATACAATGAGAGCTCCAGATTTTACCGAGATTAAATAAAAATGGCGACAGAACTCCAGCCCATTTTCTGTGGTGCTCATTTAAAAATTTTAGCAGCACAGTACACGTCGAGCGTGCGAGCGTTGTATCACGGACATAAAGTGTTCGTTCTATGTGGGACTTTGATTAACAATTTGACTGCGGCAAAAGCACCTGTCGTGATTTACTGTCCGCGCCAACCGTGCGGCTCGCACGCATACGGTGCGTGCCGCCGTACTAAAATCCGTCTGTTGTGTTGCGCGCCGCACAGGTGGATTGTTTCGAATATTAGCCGCCGCAGTCGTATTAAAAGAGTTGCAACTTATATAACGCACCACCACACGAAACGACGGAATCGAATGTAAATTAACGCCCAACCGACATCAAGTACAAAGAGATGAAATGGGTTTAAGGTGACACGCATGCACGCACGACCATCCAGTTGAACGATATAATTAGCTCGATACAATGCTACTCGCTATTTCTACAAGAAAATAAAAATATTATTACTTAATTAGCCATACAGAGTTCGTGACTGCTGGCATGAATTTATCTTTATATACGAATACTAGTGTAGAACTACCAAAGTTTCATACTTAACTATACGTGAACTTTACAAATAAAAAAAAAATGCTACAAGATATCTGTTTGAATGGACAACTATCGAATGCAGATTGTAAAGTCTAAATTGTATCAGGCACAAACGCTTCTACCGCTCGATTGAATGACGATTAAATACACGTTTTACAGCACACATACAACGGAATGACAGATAAAATATGATAAAAGTATATAAGAGAGTAGATTAGTTTACATATTAGTCTTTTATTTGTTCTTATATATCTATATAGTATATTTTAACCCTTGAGACCGG
>DWKL01001174.1:0-15362 GCA_018249415.1 Phareas burnsi | reverse complement strand
GCCTCACAGCCTATGTATGTAAAAATTGTTTTTTATATAATATTTATTGAAAGTTATACGTGGGTTCAAATTTTTTATTTCCCCCCTACCGTAAATCGTATGAAAGTGACATTTTAATATTAGGCACTCGAAAAGTTGGCAACTCGCTACAAGCGTTCCTCAAAGGAGCTAATGCAAATTTTAGAGTGCGTATTTTGTTTAAATATCATTAGCTTTGCGGGAAAAATTCCTTTAAAATCTTGGTCTGATGAGTGTACTTTACATCGTTTCCTCACATTCCTTTTTTGAATTTTAACTTTTTAGTTGAAGGGGATTTATAGAGGGAATGAAGTAGTCTGGCCTTCAGCTTACATAATGTTGAGTGACTTAAGGTTTTATAAAGGGTAAAGTCAGCACTATAGACGAAGCAACCACATAACCAATAGATATAATTTGGTGGAATGTGAATTGGCTGCGGGTTTTATATAAAATTACACGCTGATTAGCCGTGAATTTAAAAGAGTATTTTCGTAGCGCACTTTTTATAGGACATCATTTTAAAAATTGGAAATGTCGACCCTCGTTGCGCAGCGGTAATCAGAGATACAAGTCTGACACGCAGAGGGTTCCAGGTTCGATTCCCGGTCAGGCAAACACCTAATGATAAATTTAGATACCTATTATGGGCCTGGCTGTTTGTATATTCGTCTTTGTTGTTCATAGCATCCACATCAAGGAATCCTAGGGTGAGCTTCTGGTATTGAAAGCGTTACGGTTATTATTAAAAATGGCTAAACATTTTATAGCTAAGTGCGTAAGCGTGAGGCCAGGAGAGCGATGTGCCAAAAACATAGTAATTCGAGATGACAACGGCCCAGCGATGCAGGTCGTTTATTATGAGGTCGACTTTTTGTTGCCAGAGTTGACGCTCCCTTGTACTGTCAGGTTAGTGGGTTTGACATTCTTGGTTAGATAGTTGTAATTTGACTCTAATTTCGATAGATTGTAGAACTATGGTTCGTCTAGGGTGGAACTATCGTCGTCCTCATGATCCGCCGTGAAGAAATTCTTGGTTTTCGGTCGGAGAGGTGTGGAGTACTCAAGAGTGACGCATCTACGTACTACCTAATAAGGACTTTAGTCTTCGCATAAAAAAACTCCTGAAGCTGTTCAATGGAACAACTTTTTTGATTCCATGTAACTCTCTATAGTACGATTAAAATTTCTACACAAATGTTCCTATATATCGATTCAAAAAATGTTATTAAATTTTTTACATTTATGTTAATTAGTTTATTATAAGTATGTAGTCTTTAAACAACAAAAATCGTGCGTTTCACTGCCGTGTGACGTTTTACTATGATTGGGAAGGATTGGAGCATTCTCCATCGAGATACCCTCTTAACTGTAATATGAGTTAGTCGCCAATCAAATTCTCAAAAGTTAAAGCCCCTTAAAAGCATTTAAAATTACTTCATGTACGGTCAGGGTTGTCAATTACCAATATCTCAACATTGTCATCGTTAACTAACTAACATTACTGGCGCACTGGGCGCAGGTCCCACTCAGATTGAGACCCTTTTCATAGATCTTATATATCAGATTACGTATCTCAGACTATAGCTTATCCCTTTAGGCTATCGCCTACCACGCTCGCGGAATTGTAGATCTCACACATCTTCAAGAATTTTATGAAGAACTCTCAGGCATTTATTTAAAGCAAGTGATTATTAATTTCAAATAATATCACAACGCGCGCGTATAGCCTCGCGGCTTGCGTAGATTGTAAAAGATCTACAAAGAGCGACGTCGGGCGCTGTCGAGAGTTGGATGAGTGATCGCTAGTGGCTAAATTTCATACGTGCTTCTGGGTCTCGGAGGCCACGAGGTTGTCGATCCCGGCAGTTTACATTGGATAACAGTCGTTAAACCTTGTCGGAAGCTTTGTGGGCAGTTTGAAAACTTCCGACACGGGTTGAGCTTTAACCCGCATCTCAACCAACCCGCATTGGAACAGCGTAGTGCATGCTTCAGGCCTCCCCTAATCGTGGAAGGAAACTCGTGCTCAGCAGTGAGACGCAAAAAGTGTTGCAGTCACGCACACAACTTACAAAAATCAGAATATGCATGAACCATATCTACACACATTCATTTCCAGAGTGATAGGTCGCATGATGCCTGGAACTTGTAGACTCCAAGCGTTCCACGTGCGACTCGCGACCGGCGACGACGTCGCGACTCTACCCCGTCGTACCGCGGTCGCAGCGCACCACGTCGCTAAGCTCAACAAGGAATATGGAAAGGACAGTGAGAAGATTATTATGAGGATACCTTAGATTACCTTCTTACTTGAATTACTTTACCTACTTACCTTAGATACTGTGCTGGTATTATCGTCGATTTGGAATATGTTTTGTTGATTGTAATATTTTGCAAGAGTACTACTTAGCGAAACATGTAGACTGTATGTAATAATTGAATTGAAGCGTTAAGTTATAGTGTAACAGAATTTACGATTTTAGTTTATTTTTTTCATTTGTAGATTCATTACTAAATGAATCTTATAGATTGCAAGCGTCCAACATGTTTGTGACTAACAATGTTCGCAAGTCGTAACTCTCATTCGACGCAATAAGGTTTTCAAAAACTTAGCGAAAAAATATATATATAAAAAATAACATGATTTAAATTTATATATGACATTTAGGCAAATATAAATTATTTAATACAATTAAAAACGATTACCTTTATATTTTGTTTCGTTTGTTTTGTTTTAATAAAAATATCTTAAACACCTAGTTTTATTTAAACCCTACATCTCTGGATCATTAAAAACAATTTCAGTACAGACTTTATGGCCACGGTTGGCTCGCATTCAAGATTCAAGAATATGAAATGCACCTAATGTTGTTGAAAATGCTTATTTTCACTTTGAGCAGAATTGAACTACCAACCTACCGACTATTTTGATATTGGTAGTAGGTTATTGCGTGGTCTGTTTTGTGGTGATACTACCATTCTTATGTAATGCAGATGTGCTTACTTGAAACATTCTAGTCTTCAAAGAAAACCTTATCCTCCATGATCCTTTTCTTATATTGTTCTAGTACAATAGTATAGCCCTGTATAATCCAGGAGTATGTGGAATATGCGTGTGAAAATTCAACATCTGGTACACTACACACACACAGGCATACATATAAATATGCAGGCATATATATGTGTGTGTGATGTGTGTTAAGTACTTAAAGAGCGGTCAGTATATCGGTCTGACACGCAGTGTTCCGGGTTTGAGGCCAGTAAAACTAACATTTCATATTATTTCGCTGTCTGCCTTGTACTTAGGGGTTTGTGTACTTGTATTTATGTTTTCACAACGGCTACGATACATGAACTCCTAGTATGGCGCTATGCGTGTAGAATTCATTACTTATGTCAATTTAAAAAAGTTCAAGACTTATCTACTGAAAGTAACATCACAGTGTTAGCTCCATCAAAATCCAATTTCACAGCAAACCTCAGGGTCAATCAGTGTGGAGGCAGTTGGCAGCTGTTCAAGTGCACAAGCGGCGTAATCTTTTGGGAATCGCACCTAATGTCGCTTGGAAATGCTTCGTTGCACTTTGTGCTGGTTAAACAGCTTTGTTACAGATTTAAATGACAGATTCAACCTCAAACTGAAAATCTGCGACTATTCTTTTTTGATTTTCTTTTTCGTCAGTAGATTGTTGTTCCTTCATAAAGATCATTGGCCACGTGCGATTTAGGAGGCGGCTAACATGTTGGTTTGGATTAATATTTCGGGTTAAGCACTTAACACATCAAGTTAAATTCAAGTTAAACTTTTAAACGATTATTCCAACCTTTTCCTTTATTGCACTTGGACAAACGATTTTCACTCGTAATTTTTTTTATCGAAGTTGATGTATTTGGGGATTTTTTAATGTTCTTTTAAACCAGTCGATCGTTGATCGTTATGTCTAAAACAGATATTCAGCTATCACAAAATTGACGAACACTCAATATTATTCTCATTATATGCCATATTAGATTTGAGATTCACGACGTTCAACAAATAAGACGGTGCTGTTGCCGCAGTCAAACTACGAAAGATTCCTACCACCTTTGTAAACTAAACTTTTTAAATAGACAAGGCGACTTTTTTATTAATACAGTTGCCGATTCAGTGATTTCACTTATCCCTAGTGCCAACATTTCGACGCTAACGCACGCAGCACAAGGCGTATCTATGATTTAGATCTAGAATTTTGTTGTTATTGAAGTGATTCTGGAGAGAGTGTCGGCGTTTGGGCCGTCGCCAAACGTCGCTTTACATTATCATTAAAAATGAAAGTACCAAAGCGTTGTTTTGATAGAAATTACTTTATACTTATGATCAAACTAAATGGAGTTTGGGAAAATGTAATTTGATTTTCGTTTGGAGACCGTAGAGTGTTTAATGTTTTTTTTTTTTTTTTTTATAAGCAATTGGTCAAGTCGAGCTATAGCATAGGACAGCCGACTCAGTTTTTGGATCGATTGTTCAACAATAAATTAGGCACATTAAACAATCTTGCGTTTATACTTACCAATGACACAGAATAGATAATTTCGGGGACTATAAGTCTTCTGACCACACACAAAAATACTCATGAAAACTTGAAACCGTCATTCTTCCAAAATCCGACTAAAGGTCGTCAGTAGTCTATTTTATCAGACTGCACGTTTTTTTTTACATTAGTTTAAGCCTTACATCCTATGCTGTATTATAATCACATGATATTCTACTATCTAACGTTTGAAAGTTGCGGTAAGAGAGGAAACTTGCCATTGCAACTTAGTCTTCAGGTAACTATGCATTTTTGGCCGACCTCAGGTAGGAGTTGGGTCCTACAGGCTTTGGTTTATGATAAAGGTTAATGGGCGGCAATGTCCACTTACCATCAGACGTGTGTTTGCTTGTAACTGCTATGCTTAAAATAATGAATAGTTGGTACTATGCAATAAGGGGATCTAACATAGGTACAATTATTCACACGACACGTAAACAGAACGCAAACACGGTGTCTCAGGTGCCAATTTGATTCTGCTTGTTACTGTAACTATACCTGCTCTTGTGAGATATTTTTTTCATCATATTTATTTTAAAATTATTATGAAATTATTGCGTTCATTTAATATAGTATAGCAACAACAACATCTAATTAACGTAGATAAGTGTTACGTACTATTAAAATGTATTAATTTATTTTTTTTATGTTTGTAAAGTAGCAAACGACCATGCAGGCCATCTGATGTTAAGTGGTCACCACAGCCCATGGACACGCACATCCAACCTCAAACAAAACCGAAGTTCCGTTTGAGATTGTATATGGATGCGAAACACAACAATTGCTTAACGGCAGATTATGAGGGCGGCGGTGGTACTTCCCCAGATGAACGACTGTTCTACCACCTATCAAATGAGTAAAAATATATAAATAAGTAATAAATTCTTTATATATTTTTCCATACACCACAGATAACATAAAATTTATATATAAGTATAATCGGACAAACGGTGGCCTTATCTCCCAAAGTGTTTCTTCCAGGTGACGGAAACTTTAAAAAAAGTAAAAATTCATATTTATGAGTTTTTACTTCATCTGAAGTAGAAAATAAAAAGTAACAGAATTTCAAAGGGCAGGACTTAATTAGTTTTAAAAGGAATCAACAGAATTAGATTGTCGAGGACGTAAAGATAAAGCTATTCGTATTTCCATAGACAACATTGTAAACGAATATTTGGTATATAGATAATTATCACTTTTATTTTAGAGATACAGTTGGTGTTATTTGGACAACAGTTATTTAATTCAATAGCATGCAAACAATTTTGATTAGATATTTAGTAAAATACGTAAATTATCAATATTGTTATTTTTATGATGATCAAAAACAATGCTAAAATGTAGCAACTTCTGTGTAACTAGACACGTGAACATTTTCAATTTCAAGTAAAAATCATGAATCGTGTTCCAATTTACTTCTTTAAAATTTTACCCACATATAGATATATGCACTTATGAGTATAGCTACGTGTATACTTAAAGAAAATGTATTTTAAAGAAATCCTTTGTATAAGCTGTGATATCGCAAAAGCATATTATCATCGTGTCATGTCAATCGATCACCATTCAGTGTAAGTAGGTCGGACACAGATTCTATACGTGCAACAGAACATATTTCTTTTAAAGACAACGGTCCGTTGGAGTTAATACCCTGAGGATGCTAATGGATCTAGGAATAAATTAAATCAGTACTCACAATTTATAATTGAGCGATGAATGAACCGTAACTGTTTAGTCGTAAAAAATTCGCAACAGTAGCTCATAACGTTTATACTTTGATGCCGTCGCGTAAAAAACAGGTAAAACATTCCACCGGCTAACCTTTAAACTGTCGCGTAAAAAGAAATTTTACTTGCCAATTCTGAAGTTGGGGAGTAAAATTTTTATCTACAAATGAGTTAAGCCTCTAAAATTATTACGCGCTCAGCTCATGGCCCAATAAAAAGGAGTCGAGGGATCGACATCGAATTCATACACGTTTTACGACCTTAGTGGCTGGTAATAAAGACATACACATATTATGCACGTATGCCTACAGGTAGAAATTCTCCGAACAAGATTTCCTAGATATCACGAGGGACATTGCAATTGAATTTCAAATGAGAAACGTGGAATTATCTTCGTGAAATTTACGTTTGATGAAATTTTCCGCGGGCTTCCAATTGCTTGTGTGAAAATGAGCTGTCTTTGTTTAATGTAAGATATAATATATCATGGGCGATATTACAAATGTTGTTGTTGAATGAACGTAATATTTTAACAAAATGTGACACAATTCTGTGCAAATACAGCATAGGTACGTACATTAGTCTGTCTGTGATTTTAAAATAACTTGCCATTTTCTGTGCTTATTTGGAGGATCCACCACACAAACCTGTTTTTAAATTTTCATATGCCGGATTGACCCGTACAGGCAGATCATTGATATATACATATAAGTAGACATGTATATAAATATTGTCTGTAAAACAGTATTGACGAGACTTTCGTTAAAAGATAAATCTAGACCTTATCCGTGTAGGCCTATTTATTTCCAGTATAGGCTTCCTGTGTAAAGATGCATTGTACATTTTTTCTATATTGACATATAGAAAGGATGGTTTTCCAAAAATTGATGTTTGTGTTCGTGATAAAAAGGGAATAATAAATACTTTTATGGAAGTAATGCTTATAGATATAGGAATAATGAAGTTTAATGTATTATGAACCTTTATATAATGAACATGATACATATAACAAAAGGTAGATAAAGAATAATAACAAGTTTTGAAGATACAGTCTTTGAGCCAAATAGCGTATGGATGACGTAAACGATTTTAAGTTTATATCTCTGTCCTACCACCTACTTTAAACCGCACCTTATACCGCTGTCATGCGGAAAATTAGATAATTGTTGCCGCTAGAACCCAATCGCATAAACTACACAAACCTATGAAACGATAAATTTTCCTTTAAACACACCCCAAATTTTCTATAACATATACATTAAAAATCTACGATATTATATGTATGTAAAAATATTATTTTTCATAAGCCTGGTATCTAGCGGCAATAAATCCTTCAATCCCGCGAGAGTTGTACAAAATTAAACAGAACGCGGTTACTTAGACAAAGCTCTTGAACCGAGATTGAGTGCAATTTGCCACAAAGCATCTGCGACAGAGTGCCGTGAAGTTATATTCGTAACCACGTAGACATGAGCGTGTGATCCTTTAGGGCGATCGTCCACTGTATGCTATGATTTACTAAGCTATGATTCACAATCCGGAACTGATGTAAAAATATATTTTGTTATCTGTTATAATTATTTATTGGCCTCGCTCTTTTGATGTTTATAATCAAATGGTTCTATTTAGTTGTTTCTCCGTGCTTCGGAAGGCACGTAACGCCGCCGCTCCCGTTTGTTATCATTGGATAGCAGGCATTAAACGTTATCGGAGGTCTTTTGGGTGGTTTGAAAACATTCGCGATGGATTGACCACTAAACCGTATCTCCACAAATCCGCATTGCACTAGCGTGGTGGAGTATGCTCTAAGCCTTCCCCAGGTGTGGAAAGAGACCCAAGCCCAACAGTGGGACATTAAAAGGGTTGGAGCCATTTACTTGTTAGATGTCCATGTCATATTTTTTTTATAAACCAATAAGGCTTCTATATACCTCACTAACTGACTTTTATTTTTTGTATTGAAATAGGAAAATTATTTAATTTGTATACCTACATACTTGCTATTTCCTCAGATCTCTTGCTTGATAAACTTTTCAAACATTGAAAAAAACTTACAAGCTACATAAAGTACAGTAATCTTGGTAAGGAAAATGATACGAATATTTTATATTTATATAACTTTCTTTCCCAACATGCTGTTCTTTTCGTTACTGGCAGGTTAATATTTTCTTGTCAATCGAAATCCACTATCATCACGGCGAAATAAATGATTAAATGAAGTTATAATTAAGTAACAGGTTTGCACTGTCTCCGAATGTATGTGTGACGTAGATCGTAGTTACGTTTGTCTGGATTACCGTCTTACCACTTAGATCTCGAAATGATGAATATCATTTTCTATCCATATTTAACACAGATTAAAAATAATATTATGTCTTAGTTTTCCTCAAAAGACAAATATGAATACATGACATAACCACGATCTTGTTTCTATTCTGTCCCTGTATTATCTTTTTATCCATTGTAAGCTAGCCAACTAGTTATTTTTAGCTTAGCTCCAAGAGCAAGGCTTACTTAACGATTTAATAGGAAACTTTAATAAGATATACCAGTTTCGCTATGAATAATGTTGTCTAGTTATGAAATTGAGGTGTTAAATTACGTTTATTTCTGACTAAATATCACGAATTTCGCTCGAAATAATTGGCAAAAATAATAGATTATATTTTATTAATATTTTTTAAGCATGTAGATTATATTTCGGCACACTTAAAAATAATTTTAATATGTTATACTGTTTGACTGATACTTAGGTATATTTGACTGACACTTTTTTAATCCTTAAATTTAAATCAAACGATTGGGTATGCGTATTAGTAAAATATCTGTTTCCATTTTATTAGACCCACTCCTATGAAATGTATTCCACCCATCTGTTTATCTGTCATCCACTGCTGCACATAGACATCACCTAAAAAGGATCTGCTGCAGCCACCGCACTTGGCTGTATGTATTGGTGACCGCAGCAAATGTATGAAGGTTGCGTGTATTTTTCAAAGTAAAACAACCATTTATGAAATAGGCACTACATGGCCGCAAGCCTCTCTGGGTCTGGATCTGGGTCTCTCTCTATAGGGAAGGCCTGGAGCATACTCTACCACGCTACTCCAATCTGGATGTGTGGAGAACAATAGGGGTTGGTGCCTTAATCTTACCCCATAAGGCCTTCAACAACAACAACGACTGTTTGATAATGATAACAAACGGAACTTATAGCTTAACATGTCCTCCGAACCACTATAGTGGTAGAACTATTATTCAATCGAAGAGCTACAAATGCTGTCCTCACAATCCGCCGTAAAACAATTCGTATGTTTCGGTAGGAGAGATCGGATACACTTGCAAGCGAAATAACTGTTTTATTCCTCGGGAATAGTAACGGATCTACATTGGACCTCAGGTAAGAGTTTAATCCTGTTTGAGGTAGATGTGGATAACCATGGGCTGTAGTGACCAGTTAACGTAAGTAGCGTGCACGCTTGTTTACTGCTCTTCTAACATAAACAATCTGGACGTTCACACGGTTCACTGCACACTCGTATGTAATAACATCAATTCGCAAATGTTGTGAATATGTTAGAGCTTTAAGACTGTTACTGAAACTAATACGGATTAAATCTGCACCATATAAAGTAATAACAGTCTGAACTCTGGACCTTCATGTTCAAGTCCATTAATTCCGAAAACTCCAAGCCGCAAACCGTCCATCCGTCTTATAACCCGGACAATTACGAAAGTTCTCGTTATTGCACGGACAGTGTCAGTTTTCTTTGTCATTCCCCTGTATCGGGGTCGTTGCCAGTAAAAGCTACTGTGCCTACACATTCGTAAGTATTCTATCTTGAGTTCCAACTGTCAGGCTTTAGAAATACACAGCTGGACATAGTGCTCCTCTACCGCCAGTGGTCACCGCGCTTGCCTGTACATGTTGGCGACCGCAATAGATCAGCAAAATCTGCTTGCTTGGTGTAATTCTTTAGCTGCTGCCACGAGATCCACGAGAAGACGGATTTAAACTCTATCGATATCCTCGTGAACGGAGGGAGTTGTGCGTTGAGGGATTGGTGAAAATACATCGAATTCATACGAGAAATATTATGTCTCATGAAAAAATACAATAAACATTAATGCTAGAAAGACGGGCGGGGGTCTTTTGACCCATTTTTGAAGTTTAGCGATTTTCGTTAATCCAAAACTATTTATTTCTGTGCTATACGTTCCCGTTGTTTTTAACGTTTATCCCGCTATTTCATTGATAATATTTTTTTATTCAAATAAGATGAGCATCTCGCCCCTTGTTGTATTTTAATGTAAAAATGTTTTTATGCCTTTCTAGTATAAAACTTCGTCAAGTCTAGTTTTTGAAATAACCGTAATTATCATAATAGTAGTCATTCATTCACGCTCATTAATTCTTGGACCCGCAAATCGGTGCCCTCAAAAGTGGTACTTAACAATAGTCCCCTTTATTGTAGAATCGTAGTTTCAGTACTTCATAGTGTTATTATTGCGCTAAGGGACGACCACAGGACAGCGGCCACTTACGATCTAGTTTCATTATGTTTTTCCTTGCGTAAATATTGAAGCAAACATTCTATACTTATTCTAGTATTTAGAGGAGCCTTAGACCATATTTTTTAAGGTAACACCTGTTATTTGCTTTTAGTAGCAGTGACGTAACGTACGTAACAAATTGATTATATTTCTTATGACCTCACAAACGTTTGAAAATCACTCAAAAATCGAAATAATAGTCCATTTGTCTTAATTAGTAGCTACTATAATTAAAAAAGTTAAACCATTATCATAATTCGCTTATCTAATCTTCATTAAATTTAGCGGTTATCAAATTTAGTATACAATACAGCTACTATTGTAAAGTACTACAGACAAATTTATCCTACTTTGATCTCTGTAGTACAACTTGTCGAGCGAACAAAATGCTACCAAATTATAGTGTCGACCGTTTTATAGTTCAGAGCATTAATAAAAGTATCCCAGTATCCACGAAAGAATTCGCGAGCAAAGTCAGGCAAAATCTGACGTAGGAAAATAATATCAAAACGGTAGTTTTTTAAACAAACATTAATTCCCAGTTGCTTATTCATTGTCATAAAATTCGAGTGCAGTTTTGTGACAATATATGGCATACGTAGTCATGAGCGTCGGATTACTCCCAGGGAGGTGCATGTGCATCTACATAATATACTATTAATTAAGAAAATAAAAAGGTATGAGGTTCCATACGCATCAGTTGGATACGTAGCGGTCCTACACGGTTCGGTTTGCGTCTGCCTTTTAACCGCGTACGTGCAAGATGTGGAACGGACGTCCTCCTGAGGTACTCCCGGTGCGCTATGACAGGGTTCTTCAAGAAAGGTGTAAAAAAGCTCTCCTTCAAAGCAAGCAATGGATTAGCGATTCTTCTGGTGTTGCAAATGTCTATAGGCGATGGTGACCACCTTCCATCAGGTGACCCGTTAGCCTTATCGTTAGGTTTAGTTATAAATATAGATGATAGCGACGCGAGGCGAAACGGACTGTGCATGCTCAGGGTTCATAGAAAAAGAGTAGAAGAGGATACTAAATTTATTAACAAAGTGATGAACAAATTTAGAGAACAACCTAGACATCGTAAGTTTTTATTTAAACAGTAACTTAATAAAAAGATCCATGTATTTTCTTTCCTGTCAAGGGGTTGCAAGTGCACCCCCTTGCACTTGAATCCCCCTTGTAGTTGTTTTCTTGAAATGCAGACAGCTTCTGATTCATAAATCAGATAAATATTTTCAGGATAAACGTATTTTCCGCTTGACTCGCTCGTAAAAGGGGCACCTTGTACCAGAATGCATCTTGGCGGAACATATTTGGCGAATTCACGGAAATACTTGCTTTCCTTGCAAATTCTTGCAATAGATGTAAGGATAGAAAAATGCAAGTTATGTTTCTTGTTATTTGTAAGTTGTTACATACCCTATCCGATAGATAAAATGTGACACTTCAAAATATCAAAAGTCTGGAGAGGTACCATCGCCCCCCTTGTAATCTGCTGTGAAGCAATTTTTGTGTTTCGGTTGAGGTGGTGAGACGTGTGGTTGTCGGGTACATTTATATTGCAGCGATGCAATAATTGTCCTGTAGCAGTATATAGATTCGAAGGTGGGGGAAACATAAACTGAAATTCATTTTGCAGATTTAGTAATAATGATTTGGGAATAATAACGCTATTTTCAAGCGTTATTTTTTGGAATGCGACTGTTTGGAACAACTCACTAAAAGACCCAAAAGTCGCGAAATTCCGTATAAGCTTCCTTTTCGCCGCGTTGCAACTTTCCGTCCTGAAATTGAAACGGCAAAAATGCAAGGCCATTATTCTTAGTAAGAGCTTTTGCAACGTGTAACATTTCCTTCACTTAAATATAATTGTTCCTTTTTAGAACCTACGTGTGATTTTCTTGGTATGAACGGACGGCTTGACTTTTTGTAGTAGACATGAAGTCCTCGAAGGTGTGTTAAGTCGACCAATCCGCACTTGACTTCATTTCGAGGGGAGGCATGCTTAGCAGTTTTAACAGGTGGTAGGGCTATAGTTAGTCCTCACAATTCGCCGTGAAACAGTGTTTATGTTTCGGCTGGAGAGGTGCGGTTGCCGGACACAGCGAGGCGGCTATCATAGACCTCAGGCGTAGTGACGGAGCTACATATGACTGACATAGAATTACAGTTTTGTTTGAGTTATATGTGGATGTCCATGGGCTGCAGTGACTACATAACATCAGATAGCATGCACGCTCGTTTGCTACACTTGAAACATAAAAAAGCACAGCAATGACTTGATAATGATGATGACGATGATATCGATAAAAATAATGATAATTTGTGGTAGAAATCACTTAAAATAAGGAGAGTTGAGTCCTCGGTTGCTACTTCTATAATAGGAAAAAGAACAAGCCATATATTTCGACATGAAAATAAATATACACCCTTGTTCATTTTACAGCCAGCCCTAATAACTCGTGAACGAGGGTTAAGATATTTAATCCGTTGTTAATCAGCAGTCGACGGTTATTTTATGACTAGAAACGATCCTTTGATCCTTTAATATTAACTTTTAATAGCCGGCCATTTCACGAGAATTAATATGAAATTTGCATGTTAATTGTCCATTCGGCGTAAAATCGTAACTTTCAAGATGAAGTTTCTTGCCTCGTTAATGAAATTTCTAGCGGGGCCTCAAATTGTTCCTAATCAACCGTTTTGAATAGTAATTTATCTTGAGGCTAGTGTTCTGGACGTAGTCGTCTTCTGAGATTGGAGATATAATAGAGCTGCGATGGATTAATACGAAGAGTACCCTCGTTGCATGAACTCAAGAGGGCGTAGTTACAAACGTATTTTAGTAGTAAATGTACTATTCAAACGTAGTATTTGTGGTTGGTGAAAAGTTTGTCAATATCTATTTAAAAACAAAACTTTTTTGTTAATATCGTATTATCAGTAAATAGTAAACAGTTTGTTAATATCTTTTTAGAGATAGCTTTTTTGTTATTATCCTTTTTAGAGATAACTTTTTGTTAAAATCGTATTATCAGTAAATAGTATACACTTTGTGTGAGTAAGTGTAAGATAGTGTAAGTGTGATATTTGAGGAAACAACCCTTTAGTATGCAAAGACTTTTTGTCTGTTTATATATGTACATAATTAAAGTAAACGTCGTGTGTAATTAATTAGATATCAATAATGTTAAACAATTCATTTTAAATACTTTATAATGGCATGTTAATTCTGCTTGTTTATTATTCTGAATCAATTGATGGAATAAAATGAAAAGTTTAATCCGTTCAACGGATGTTAAATTTGTGTTGCAAAATGTATTAATTGAAAGCAAATTATTATTTGAGTGCCTGATATACATACGTATGACGTAATGCTATTAAAACGATTCAAATGGTTAAAGGCGATAGAACTCTTCTATTAAAAACGATACAAACGGTTGAAGGCGATATAACTTTTCGAATAAAATTAATTTAAGCAGTTAAAGGCGATAGAATTGTTTGAATATAATCGATTTAAATGGTAAAAGGCCATAGAATGCTTCTACTAAAAACGATACAAACGGTTGAAGGCTATAGAATTCCATGAATAAAATCAATACAAATGGTTAAAGGCGATAGAACTCTTCGACTAAAAACGAGTCAAATAGTTAAAGATTTCTTCGTGGCGTGACTGTAACGGCAACATTACCACAGATATTCCTGTTTTTAGCAATAACACCCTTACTCAGATGTGCCAATCTGATTCTCTGATCGATTTCGGGCCGCTGGTGTGGTTGCAGTTAGTGCGGGTGTTTACGGTGGGAACGGTTGGTGGATCTCTCGACGTAGGATAGACTGTATTGTCGATGGTCTATAGGAGAATACCACCATTCCCGTAGATCTCGTAGAAAGTGACTAAAGGACTACATTTAAAGCAATTCATATTTTTCATTTTCTTCTCTACCATGTATGTCCACTGAAGCCTTGCTGCGAAATCTACCGCGATCAGACATTTGAACCATGCTAATTATAGAAAAACTTGCTTCCTAAAGTAAACCTATAGCCTGCGGGACTTCCAAGGGCTGATAATCTATAAATCTATTAATTTTGATGGACTGGTTGTCTGACATGACCTTGCAAACTAAAACCATATTTATATATAATCGGCGTTCTACCACTTCCTACGCTCGTAACCTTCCAGTCGTATCGTTCCTTATATAGTGAATCCCATAGACAAAAACAAAGACCAATCTATAAACAACCAGATTTGAGATGCTAGAACTATTCGTGTTTCGAATCCGAATGTACCTTAACATTTTGTTTTTATGCTTTTCATTCTCAATGTTATTTACTACCATGTACAATTTATAATTTAGTTCACATCGACTCCGTGTGCTTCATGTTGGGGTCGTCTGAATGTTCCGCGTGCAGCAATTTGATACCGCACAGGCGGAACATCAGGCCCCGGGTATATGTCAGAATATCAAAAATGTCTCCTATATGTCGACAC
>DWKL01001173.1:0-15373 GCA_018249415.1 Phareas burnsi | reverse complement strand
ATAGTAATTTATTTATTTACTCAAGTAACAAGGAATTATATATAAGATATATGTAACAACAATGAGAGTATGGAATTTTCATTTCTATTTATAATTTTTCTTTATATGAACCCATCCAGAATGGGTCATTTGGCGGCAATCAAATCTAATTCATTTTCTAATACACTGGTGTGACTGTGGTGGAATTCTTAGTATAGCATTTGACTGCGGCATTTATCATACAATAAATCTTTATGGCACATCCAAAACTGAACCTAATTTATTTACAGTGAGTACTATAGGCGGCTTTTTCGTTTGAAAGTGATCTTTTACATACAAGCATCGTAGAGTTTGTAGAGCCAGGGGCTTTACCAGCAGGTTGAGGAGGCTGGACCCTATGATGGCAGATTTTAGGGGGCGGAATTTGACTCAATTTTTTTTTCATCTTCATCTTCAACCCATTAATGTCCCACTGCTGGGTATGGGTCTCCTTGTAGAATGAGAGTTAGGCCATAGTCCATCACATTGGCCAAGTGCGGATTCGTAGAGTTCACACACCTTCAAGAATTTTACATGGCTAGCATGCAGATATCCTCACGACGTTTTCCTTCACCGTCAAAGCAAGTGATAATTAATTTCTAATACGCACATAACTTCGAAACATCAGAGGTGCGTGCGGGTTCGACTCCCGGACATCCAGTGTGAGAGGCCGGAATCTTAACCACTGCTTTTTTCATCATGCAGAAATTAAAAAAAATACATTATTTTATACCTAAATGTTATTAGATCTATTCACACATTTGAATCAACGTGTAATATGACAATTAAATAGTTTATTTATACTATGTATTTGCGTAGTAACTCGGGTGTCAATGAGATCGATGAGATTACCATGGGAACACGACAAAATTTTAATAGCCTACTGGCAGAAAATGTGTAAATCTGCGACTGTGTAGAGCACACACATTCTTAAAACACACTTATAACACCCATTATAAATAGTTTAGAAGTAGCAAGCTATATCTACAGAATATATAAGTTGCAAACCAGTATGTTGACCTGATGGTAAGTGGTCACCGCCGTCCGGGTACATGTGGAATCCAATCCAAGTAGTTAAAGTGCTATGTGAGGTCGACCGCAGATGCGTTGCTGTCCCTAAGGACATTGTTGAAGCACATCGTGTAAGTGTTGCTCTATTATCACGCCATGCAAACGAGAACACAGGAGCGTTTAACATTGCTATTGTAATGCAGGAATAGGTGTGACGGTGGCACCTCGTGAGTCGAACCACGAAGGGCTCTACCTCTACTCCCTCTACCACCTCTAACTCCCGGATTTATAAAGAGTCCACATTTATAAAGAAGTAATTACTTGTTGCTTTGTACTTTTTTGATAAGTCACCACCGTCACTTAATGAAGTCATTATTAATTTGATTCTCGGTTTTGACAACGCTTTTTTAAAGCAATTACTGATTTTTAAATAAAAATGGTTCCTTAAGTAATTATTTTTATTCAAGTACTCACTTTTACTTAGTTATAAATACGCACTTAGTTTCCCATTTCTGAAAATAATATGTTACGGTGGAACAGATGATTTTACTGAACATAATGAAAATTAGGGTAGGTGCGGATGAGGAGGCTGACGTTGTTGGTAGGGTCAGCGATGGGAAGTTGTATAAAATTGAGAGTAGCCGTGGATGCAGAGCCTTTGTATGCCATGAAATTAGCTGTTAACGTGTTTCTATGACGGTTAATTAAAATAATTTCAATAGTATTTTGTTTGTTCTTAACGTCCGTAAAAATAATAATAATAATAGCGAACATTCTTATTACTCTTCTAACATCAATATGTTATTAATATATCGTCAATACATCACCACATGACGTTACAGCGCATCCATTAGAAGGAAAACTAAATCGTTTATATACTCAGCCAGCAATAAAAGCAATATTAATAAAAGTTCTTGCTAATATTGACGAGGGCCTTTCTAAATAATTACAAATTATGTGACAGTTCGCCATTACGTATCAACTGGAATGGGGAGAACGGGGAAAGGCAATCAGGGTATAAATCATAACTAAATGAGATATTGTACAACTGCGTCGCGCCCCCTCGGAACTGTGACTGAAATGGATGCGATGACAAAGTATGCTGAAATGTGAATTAAATACACCTTCCCAATTTTCCGGCAGTCACGGGGCTAATGCGAAAAAGAATATAAGTGAAAAATTTACGATTTTCAAAAGTTCTGTGACAATTTTCATCCCCGTACTGCAAGGGTGTATTGTATTATATTAAATAAGTTTTAAGCTAATATGAAGTCTTAACCGGTTTGTTTACTACGAAAGGAATTAATATATGCATTAGTAGTTTTGAGGTCTAGAGAGTACATTTTTATACTATGTAACTAGTACTCACGATTTGCGGTTTTGAATTGCCTATATTTCTATATATCTATATATTCTAGAGAGCAGTTTTGAGGTCTAGGTAGAGGAGGTTTTTCTATTATACATTAATGATAAAGTACATCTATCTCCAGCAATGTGTATTGAAGCAGCGTGGTGGAGTTTGCTCCAAGTCTCCCCTAGTTGTGGGGAGAATCCTACGCCCAGCAGTGGAACATGAAAGGGTGGCGGTTAAATAGCTTTAAAACAATAAAATAATATGGTGATAAAGGCTACTCACTCTCATAATATTACCTACTTATGGGTATAATTTTCTATGACTGAGAATACAAAGATTATTAAAAACAATTTGATTGATTGATGTCTATCCGGAAATTTTATTCATGTTAGTTCAGAGTAGAGTTAATATGTTTTCATCAAATGTTAGAAGGGTGCAAAAAAATCATTGCCGTCTATAATTTCGTATATTGTTTATATATCTTTTTAGGTGACCCAAAGCAAAAGCAAGAACAAATGCCTAAAACATTTGTGGAGTATTACTTACTTACGAGGAAAACGAAAGAAAAATCTTAATATAGCTTAAAGAGGACAGGAAAATTTCATATGCTTGAATGAGGAACAGCAAATGTACGTAGTTCAATACTTTTGCGCAATATACGCAGATTGGTTCCAGTGCAATATTCTCTTCCCCGGGAAGGAATCGCAAATCCGACTGCGATAGTTTGCGTTTGTTTATACCGGGAAAGGCTTTAAATTTGGTTCAACACAGATTTAGAATGTGGCATAGAAATGCGATTTATATGTTCATCAGAATATCTAGGGGGCAATGTATTGTTTGCGGTATGTTGGGTTGTTGCTGGATTTTTTTTGTAATATTTCCGTCCTGCGTAGGCCACATTATGCTTGTGTTGTGCTTTGGTAGCAAGCCAAAGGGAGGTTTTCGGGGGATTCGAATATTGCTTAGATACGCTTAATGGTATTGGAGATACAATTCATAATGGAGCACCGTGGTGGAGAATGCTTCAGACGTACAGTTGCTTAGCAACACTTGTATGGATTGTACATGTTATTCAAACGCTAAAGTTGAAATTTTCATGTGGTCTCGAGATCAACTCATTACAGCCCCACAGCTGGGTAGGGGTCTCTTCACAGAAGAAGGATTAGGCCATATTGGCCAGTCTCCTAGATAATCAGTAGACTCCAAAACCTTGAAGAACTGTAGAGAGAACTCACAGATATGTTGGTTTCCTGACGGTTTTTGTTTTCACTGTTGTGAAAATGTGAGTATCAATTTCTAATACGTACATAACTTCAAAAAATCAGAGGTGTCTGCGGGATTCGAGCTCAGCATTTCTAACATAAGGAAAATTCGAAATTAGGTATCACTATTTTAACTATTATCACCTGCATCAAATAGTAACTTAACTGTCTTTGATTATATTAATAGTAGTATTGCATAGTCTAGAGAGGATTTTAAAATGTCTCCTGTACTGCTCCTGTTTTTCAACAACATATTTAATCTGAAATGTTTATAAATGAAAATAATATGTAAAGTGGCTTAACACTTCACGTCGGTTTGTATGCGACGTGATACATTATGCACTTAATGGATACCTTGACAATGAAATGTCGATAAACGCAATTTCTATTTCTAAAGAGTACACGAAAAGGATCTCAAGGCAAACGCTGAAAGAAATCGCATTTTTCTTAGCCTTAGACTTAGCCATCACTGTCCTGCTTACTGTGTGTCTACTTTGAGCTTTTCATATTTATAGACACGACACGCTATTTGCTTAGCTGCATCTTTATTCAAAGCGGTTTCTTGAGTGCTCTAGATTTTCAATATTCGCCTGTTGGTTGCATCATAAATCTTGCGAGCGCAGACGCTTGCTGCGACAACCTGTATTCCCGGTCTGCCCCGCCTTGGTATTTAATGAAAATGTACACATTTAGCTTAATTTTACTCAAACTCTGCAACCGCTTCAGGTTGTTTGAGAAAATTTGCACACGTACGTTAGTATTTGCGAGTAATTATCATTGTGTAATATAACCAAGGAAGTAGTGGCGTAGTGGTTAAATATACTGGCCCCTTTCGCTTAATGTCCGGGATTCGAATCGATCGTATTAGAGATTAATTATCACTTGCTTATTAAAGCAGTTAATCATTTACCATTAGGTAAAGGATTACATCGTGAGGAAATTTACGCCTCTGAGACACCTTGGTAATGTTCTCGAAGGTGTGTGAAGTCTATCAATCCGCATTTTGGCCGGCGTGGTGAACTATAGCCAAACCCTTCTCATTCTGAGAGGAGACCCGTGCCCTGCAGTGGGACCTTAATGGGTTGATGATGATAGCCGGCAAGGAACTTAGCGGACGTATGTATCTTTAATTTTTTTGTCACATCGATGTTTCTGTGACATTAGAAACCATTCAATTTTCATTGGTGACCATTGTGGCCTTTATAAGTATTAAATATTTTTCTAACATTGTTTGTCAATAACTCTTTTATTAGTTTTTTTTATATTAGAAGAGTAGTTAAGGAGCTATCTAAGGTAGTACGTAGATGCGTCTCTACTTTTGAGGACTAAGATGGTTGCCTCCCTTGTAAGTATACCCGACAACCACACCTCTCCAATCCCATGTATAGCTTGCCTGCGGAGTGTGAGGGCGGCGGTGCTGCCACCCCGGTGGAACTACAGTTCTACCAACTTTATATATCTATATAGAGTATGTTTTTACTTTTATTAATAATAATATGATCCGAAACGAATATTCGTAGACGTTCCGTAGACATTCGTAGTCATCGGTAGTAGACGGTCATATTACTGTTTATATGCAAAATTGAAACGATAATTTCGGCTCATAATTAACGTGTGTTTTATTTAACTTTTAATGGAGTAAATTTGAAAACGTTGCTGCAGCTCACGTACAAGCTCTTCATCTAGGAGTAGGCAAGTGCTGTAATTGAGCGAGCGGCGTCAATGTTTAATCCGGCGCGGACGAAGCGAGCCGTTTATCAATCGGCCCAAAAAACAACATATTTCAATATCCACTGATTAATATCCGCTGCCAGTTCGCCCGCCGAGGCAAACATGAAATTTATGTACTGCGACCGAACGGTTTATTTCATTTTGCTTTTTAAATTACGAATGTTTGGCGCGACAATTGGCTGGCGCGTCGCTCCCATCTGTTGCGGCAGCCAATTAACATTTGCATTAGGATTTCGCTTTAATGGACCGGCCACCGAAAACAAGCCAGCTTTGTCTGCACCCGGACTTATGTTTTGACTAACAGAGCTATAAAAGTTTTGTTTGCGCGTTTTAATGAGGTTTACTTTTAGTTAAACTACTATGTACTACGTAATCATTGCAAAACGTTGATGAGTGTCGAATTAAATGATCGTAGATCTGCCTCAACCGAACAAATACTGAGCAAAATAGGGTCAAATAAGGAACGATTAATTAAATAATTTTAAATAATTACATTCTAAATGTTAGTGATTAACTCATTATTGAAAATAATTACTATAAGAGATTATTATGTGGTCGGCACTTTGAGCAATTGATTTCAACTGCTTGAGGTGCCTGGTTCCTTTTTTGTCCGGGAAGTTTCTTATTTTTATGTAGAGTTTTATTTGTCTAGAAATTGAAGTAGCAAATAAGCGTACAGTTCTCCTGACCATTAGTGGTCACTGCTGCCCATGGACATCTGTAACCAACCACTAAAGGATTGGAGAGCTATCTAGGGACGACCACGTGCGTTCTTACTCTTCAGGACTAAGTTGAAACACTTTATGTAAATGAAGTTAGTCTAGTAGTTATTTTAGATTTACAGCTTAACCACTAGCCCATATCTAACTATTTACGGTATACCTTGACAATGTTAAACTAGAAGCCTTCTAAAATATTGCAATAGCTTGCTAACATCTTAGACTTAAAATATTTTTCATTATGTATCACATATGCAGTAACAGCCTTGTGGTTAAGATTCCGGCCCACCCGCTGATAATCCAGGCTTTAGATTGGCCGATTTTTCGAAGCTACATGCGTATTAGAAATTAATTATTACTTGCTTTAACGGGGAACGAAAACATCGCGAGGAAATCTACACATTTAAGAAATCTTCTCAAAGGTGTGTGAAAATTAATAATCTGCATTCGGCTAGCGTGGTAAACTATGGCCTAACATTTCTAATTCTGTGAGGAGACCTGTGCCCAGGAGTGGGATGTTGATGATGATGTAACGGGTACTCACGATATGCCTACTGTATCATTACGGTAAAAACACCTAATACCAAGTAGATGATAACAAAAACGAACGAAGCGTAGGTTGCATATATTATTTATTTATTTATTACTAGTGCCTATGAACTTCTCCCCGTCACCGCAGATTCATTGTTACCACGATTCATGTTACGAATATCGGCATTTTAAAAAACCGCAAATAGTGAATATCTGAAACATTATTAAAATCCGAAATTAATTCGCTTAAGATTTTACACCTTAAATTAGATTTTTACTATGTTATGAAAATTTATATTATTGATTATATTTTTCCCAAGTTGAATAAAAATAGTTTCTACTCGCGAAGTTGGAACGTGTCATAACGGTATCAGTAACTAATTAGCACATGATGATCAACTCATTATTGTTCCACTGTTGGGCACGGATTTTCTTTTAGAATAAGAAGGGTCAGGCCATAATCCACCATGCAAGAACTTTACAAATAACTTTTAGGTATGCAGGTTTCTTCACGGTGTTTTCCTTTATCGTTAAAACTATTAAACTGGATCCCCAGTGTGAGCGACCGGAACCCTAACTACTAGGCTCTGCTTAATTAGCACATATCTACGTTAAATGTGTAATAATGTAAAGGTTACATTTGCCTTACTGGGAATATTAAAAGCAGTGTTTCTTGTATCTACCAACATGTCCGCCTTACCCCGTAATTGATGTGTAAACTAATTTAATGTTCAGCAATTATGCTAAGACGGTATGGTTTACGACATAAAATGTACTTTCAGCCCCGAGACTGCAACGTAACGCAGCAATACCGGGGCCATAAATTAGAATAAGCAGTTTGGTGAGGGCGCCACCGTCGCGTTCGCTCGATACGCAAATTGTTAATGTCTTATGTTTCATATTTTGTGCTCGTTTTAAGTTGTTGTGTTCCGTTTGTTTTGTTATGATACTTAAAATTGAGGTGCACTAGTTTGAATAAGTCCACTGATGATTAATTTAAATTTAGTATCAATTTGTTATTTCCCTGAAGGCTGATTAGAGTATTTACTTAAATATTTAGAACGTTTATTTAAGTATATCGACAATAATATTTTCAAGAAAAAATAATTGATGTATCTTATTTGTCAATATAAATGGATTTAATTAACTCAATTTATCATCAACTCATGACTGTCCCAATGCTGGATGAGGGTCTCTTGTCAGAATGAGAAGAGCTAGGCCATGTTCTACCAAGATGGCTAAGTGCGTATTGGTAGACTTCTCACATCTTAGAGAATTTTACAGAGAACTCTTTGATGTGCAGGTTTTCTCCCGATATTTTCTTCACCGTTAAAACATGTGATAATTAATTTCTAATACGCACATAACTTCGAAAAAGCAGAGGTGCGTCCTGGATTCAAACCCCGGCCCCGGGTAGAGGCTAAAATATTACCACTAAGCTATCATTGCTTTCAGTAACTCAACTACTGAAAGTATATAACATAAATTAGTATGTACTAAATTGAAAACAACTTAGTTTTTTAGTTTTTTTATCAGCTTGGCTTGCTTTAGACTGTAGACCCGCCTGATGGTAACCTAAGACCATGCGACCACACCCTTCAAACGAAAACACAGCTCTTAATTCTCCTTAGCAGAAATAGGTGTTCTATCACGTTACATTGTCCTATCTATATTATCTAATGATATTTCTCCCATTTGTATTGTATCGTGCACAGTTAGCTAAACAAAGTTAAGCCAAGTTTAATTTTAAACGGGGAAAGTTTGCCACAACAGCCTTTACTGTTCGCCAAATGGCATACTATGCAGTCAGATGCGGTTTGGTACAAACCGAAATATACTTGTATGGGGTGGACCAAGCTTACTTAGACATAGCCCGCTGGCAATCGAAGTTAGGCTTTGTATTCCTAACGTGTTTGCAGATTGCAATTTGGCTGTGTACTCTATAACTGCGTAGAATGCAGTCAGATGCGGTTTGGTACGCACCGGTATATTTGTGAGGTAGCCAAAGCTTATATAGACATTGTCTATCGAAGTTATGCATCGTGTTTCTGACATACGTCTTAATATTTGCAAAGTGATCAAATACACTATATAATATGACGTGATACCAATACATCAGCTTACCTCAGTCTACTGTTAGGCCTCTCTTAGAATGGGAGGTTTTACTTTTAATATTTGCCTTTATTTCTTTGGTATTATCAAAGATAAAGTGATCTTGACGTAGTCGCCGAAGGGCCTTGAGACAGTCAGGTGACATCAGTAATGACCCGCAACATGGCTGGATCTTAAACTGAATATTGACCAGATGACACCCGTCTTAAATGTTCACGATACTTTTGACTGGTCGTTGTTAACGGCAATGCTGTCGAAATTGTTGATGAGTTAAACGTAGTAAATGGTATCCAACCTTGAGAGGAAAGACATTTGTAGAATCCAGCTCGGCTGCGCTGCGTTTGGGCTATGGAATACTTTTCACATAGCAAATTACTCAGTGCCTGAAGATGAGAGTATTTGAGCAATGGATGTGGCCAATGTAGAGATGAGACATGGTCTTTCATGGCTTCATCCAGAAGCTCAGAATGACTCAGTCTGCTGTAGAGAGAGCTATCGTTGGTATTTTGTTACGAGTTAGGATTTGTAATTATGAAATTCATAGACGAGCTACGCTTAACGATATATCTTTTAGAATTATCAGACTCTGATACCCATTATCAGAGTCTGATAATTCTTACTCAAATTCCTTGGAGGACTGATAGCCGTTGGCAATTAGACAGGTAATTTACACATATTGTTTTTGTTCACATATTTATATATCTTTTGAATGATATAAATTTTATTCTCTTAGTCTTATAATAAATGATAAAAAAGGTACGACAATTTTTGATGTACACGTTCTAGAGACCTACTGGCAATCGATGTTAGGTTCTGTTTACAAACGAGTTTATTTAAGACTACATCACACACTACATACGAGATTACATTGCGAAATGTACTGCAGATTTTGTCCTACATATTAATAAATATTAAGATACGAAAGTTTGATTTTTAAGTAGAACCCGTGTAAAGTAAATTATTGAATAAAATAATGTTGTAATATTTCTTCATGTCATCATCAACCCATTAATGTCCCACTGCTGGGCACGGGTCTCCTGTCAGAATGAGAAGAATTAGGCCATAGTCCTTATCACACTAGCCAAGTGCTGATTGGTAGACTTCACACACCTTTGAGAATGTTACGGAGAACACTCAAACATTTAGGTTTCCTCACGATGTTTTCCTTCACCATTAACGCAAGTGACAATTAATTTCTAACACGCACATAACTTCGAAAAATTAGACGCGCGTGCGTTCGAACCCCGGACACTCAGCTTAAGAGGCCGGAATCTTAACCACCAGGCTATCACTGCTCTTCTTTCTAATTTCTTCATGTAACTATTATATTTTGTTGGCTGCAATCTTTTTTTATGTCCTACTGCTGGGCACAGGTTTCTCCTAACAAATAGAGAAGGCCTGAAGCATACTCCACCACGATCCTCCCGTGGGTATTGGGGGAAGACGGGTTAGTTGTCAATTTCTGTCGGATCTTTTTAAACTGGCCACAAGGTCTTCGACAAGGTTTAACGACTGCATTGATAATAACCGGGACCGACAGCTTAACGTGCCCTCAGTGGAACGGAAGCGCGCCTAAAATTTAGCTACTAGCGGCCACCCAACGAACTCCCGACCGAGTCCGATGTTGCTTAACTTTGTACATCGGTTACGATCTACGCGCGCCGCGATCTTTTTCTTATTGTGGTAAAAATAAATTAAACATTTTAGAGCATCCAAGCCAAGATGTAACTTTATAATTTAAATTAGTAACGATTGTAGAATTCTACACGGAACAATAAGACGCGTCGGATATTTGAAAACATAAACAATTCCGCAACAGCAATAGTAACAGCCGTAAAAATGGAACTCCGGGAAAACTTAAGGCGAAACTTTTATTAAAATAACAACATTAAGTCGTTAATTTGTTTGTAAAACTGCGCAGACGGTAAAAATTACTTATTCAGCATGGCAGCACCGCGTCGCCTTGGCGAATGTCGCGCCGGTTCTATATAATTCAGACCCCATGTTCTCAGTCACACCGCAGGCAACAAAGTTACAATTATCGAAATCTGATATGCGATTGTAGACATAATTACGCCCTGACAAGAGTTGAATTGGTGTACATCTTCGACGTTGAGGCGGATTAACAAATAACGTAATTCCCACTGATTCATTGGGATTCACTGGCAACTGGCTTATAAAGGCAATCAGTGTCATTGGTGGGAACCTTCATGTCTTTTAGAACTATCGTAATGGAAGGTTAAACGCAAACCTTCAGAGATGGTATTAATTTCTTAGAGAACTGTATTCAAAATTAATAATGTTCTACGAAAAAGCACATTAGTAATCACATTATATTTTATCCATCGTTAAATATTATTTGGCTTCTTTATAAATTACTTGACCTATTTTATAAAAGTTGATTTTGATTAATTTAATTCTTATAATTTAAATTTACTTTTTACGCTTTTACTATAATTAAAATGTGAATTAACTTGGTATTAAATCCGTGGTATCGCAAAATTAAGGAGCATTGATGTGTCACGTCTTGGATAGACCCACAAATGAAATTAATGCGCATCTCCAGAGAAATAAAATGTCATTAGTTTGCTCGGCAGCCTCACGGACCCAACGATGTTATCGCTTGTTATCGAGATGTCCGCGCTGTTTTTATCTATACAAATAAATGAAATTGGCTAGTCTATGATTTTGAAATATTGGTCACTTTCTAAGCTGATACACTTAATTTCTGGATATAAAAACATATATCCAGAAATTAAGACATTTTTTTTTGTTCGTCTTTACTTCCGTAATGCCAACGAAACCGATATTGATTGGATTTTCACGTAAACATAATGGACTTTAAAGGATGTAGGGAGGGCCTTCAGACATAGGGATATGGGAAGGGACTTTATATTCTGAAAATATCTAGAATTCATTTTTGATTATATACTTTATATCGTACTTCTCTGTATCGATATTTACAGAAACAGGCCAAAATCGCTTAAAGCTCGTAAGCTACACTGTACTGTCTTTGATTTACCCAATTTTTTAATGAGAAATTTTGATATACAAAACTGTCAAATGTGTAGGTAAATATATAATCAACGGAGTTCATAAGTACACAATGAAAAAACACCAAACATAATATATAATACGTGAAGCAACTTTCACTAAAATGTTTATCGAGTCACGTGAATATTTTCTTTAAAGGCTTATATCGATATAATTTAAATTCGAATTGTATGATAAGAAATAAAATAATGAGTACCTCTAGAGAAATAAAACGTTATTAGTTCGCTCGATCACTCGAGCTGCCTCGTGGATCCGCTGTTATCCGCACATCGGATAGCGGCGTTCATATTAAAATGTTATTTTGTTACGTGAATCTTTTCTTAAAATCACAAGTCTCTTGAGCTATCACTGCACTGCCATGACAACGAGTAAAATGTGTATTATAAAGCTGTATCGGGTTTAAGGAATGTGTGAAGGTGTGTAGCGTTCCAGTTTAGCTTCCACGAGTGCTAACAAATCTGTGATTGACCAAAGGTAGACATTTTGTTTCATTTGAAAACCGTTATAGAGGTTATTACCGTTTACCGTATCACTGTGCGCTTATCCCCGCGACATCGTAACCTATCTACAAAGTTAAGCAACGTTGGATGCGGTCGGAAGATGGATTGGTGACCGCTAGTGGCTAAATTTCATGCGCGCTTCCGTGCTTCAGAGGCCACGTTAAGCTGTAGGTCCTGGTTGTTAGCATTGGATAGCAGTCGTTAATCTTTTACAGGCGTTTTGATAACAATTGACACGTGTTGACCACTAACCTTTCTTCACCAGTCCGCATTGGAGAAGCATTGTGGTGTATACTCCGAGCCTTCTTCAGTTGTAAGTGGTAAGTTCTCCAGACCCATACCCAAGCAGATAAGGGAGAGCAGTGGTAGCCTAGTGGTTAAGATTCCGGTTTCTCAAGCTGAGTGGCTGGAGTTCAAACTCCGCACGCACCTCTAATTTTTCGAAGTTATGTATGTATTAGAAATTAATTATCACTTGCTTTAACGGTGAAGGAAAACATTGTGAGGAAACCTACACATCTGGGAGGTCTTTGGAAAGTTCTCGAAGGTGCGTGTAGTTTACCAATCCACACTGAGTCAGCGTGGTGGACTATGGCCTAAATCTTCTCATTCTGAGAGGACACCTGTGCCCAGCAGTGCGACATTAATGGGTCGATGATGAAGCGGCAGTGAAGTTACAATGTTACAATAAAAGGTAAAGAGAAAAATATAACATAATGTTACAATAAAAAGAGCCGTCTTGACACGTTGAGATATCCAGCAGATTTCAAATGTCATTACCGTAGTGTAGAAAAGTGCTCTCTCGTTTGCGATTGCGTGTTCTGAAAACTATGCGATTCTCACAAAGGTGAGCCACAAGTTGAAATTCAGTTATATTTGGTATTTTTTTAAATTACCAAGCGAACGTACAGTACACCTGATGTTGAGTATTTTTTGCCACCTATGGACATTTGTAGGTAAACCTAAATAGAATTGGTGTCCTACTTTAGATCGGTCACAGTAGCGCTACTATCTGTTAGGAGTAAGTTGAAAAGCCTCGAGGAAAACTCTCTTTTACCACACTCTACAAAAGAGAATACAGCAGCGTTTCGTATTCCTGTAGAGTGAAAAAAAGGATTGGCGATGGTCCCTTCGGTGGCGAACCACGAAATCTTGATCACCTTGAATAAATGGTTTTCAAGATGGTGAATAAACTTAATCCGAGATATGATCATTTTAAAATGGGTTCTTATAAAAATATTAATTTGAATAACTTATTCTGTCTCTATATTTAGTATGAAAATAATACACCACCCATATTTTTTACTTATTACCAATATTTGTTATTAATTAAATCAAAGTTTCAGAATAAATGTTTTTGATCTTTATTTAGTTTCTAAAGTACATTACTTTGTTTGTAAATATATATTTTAGAGCAAATAATAATCACCAATTCAAACAGAGAAACAAAAATCGCCTTCAAAGAATACATTTTCCAGTACCTAAAATACTTAGTGAATAATCAGTGCTTATTGGGCACCACGACGCCATATTGTACGCTCGTACAATGGTCACAATACAAAAGCTTTATATGGGAGATGATACAGTATTTTAAGAGAACGATGTAAATTACGAGTTGAGCCAGGACGTACTATTACGAGGCCGGTTATGTCTTATTTTATCTAAATCCTATTTTGTGTCCCAAGCGTAAATCGCGTGCTAAGGCACACACTGCGTGAACATTTTCTTATTTTCTCGCAAACGTGCCAGGAACTGTAAGTACGAATGCTCACCCTTTTTACTTGAAAATATTCACGGGACAGTGTGTGGACACAACTTGGAAATACAATACGCAAGCGTAATAATCTTTGGTCATTCTTGACGTGGTTTGTATTGTTTCGTATGTTGTTTTTATTGCTGTTGTATTATTATAAATTGGTATATTGATGCAAAGGAATGAGCGAGGACGCCGCGATTCTGTAAGATTTACATTAATTTTACGTAAATACAATTTTGTTCTCAAAGATAAACGTAGATAGTTTTTTTTGACTAATACGAGTATGCTTAAATCATTCGTGTATATTTCAGAAATGCTTTTTTTATGTTTATAAAATAGCAAACGAACGTGCAGGCCACCTGACGTTAAGTGGACACTGGAGTCCATGGACACCCATATCTAACCGCAAACAAAACTGAAGTTCTATCAGAGGTAGTATGTAGATGCGTTACTACTCCTGAGGATTAAGATGGTCGCCTCGCTGTAAGTATGTCCGTCAAACGCACCTCTCCAGCCGAAACATAAAACCTGCTTCACGGCGGATTAAAAAGGCGGCGGTGGTACTTCCCCGGAAGAATTATATCTCTACCACCTATCAAAATATTATTAATTGTTTATTTACGGATGCATTTAATGTCTTATCCATAGCCGGTAACTTTATTTTGTTTAAATATTCTTAACAAACTAAATATTCTTAACAAAATCCGTTATCAAAGCATTTACGATAAACCAGACATCAATGCTGTCGCCCTTAAGCTATAATGTCTTTACATAGCAAAAGCACTTTTAAAATGATGGCCAAAAAGAAGGTATTTTTTATTGTGTTTAAAGAGTAGAAAACGAGCGTGCAGGCTACTTCGTGTTAAGTGGTCACTACAGCTCATGGATGGGTGTCCACCTGACTAGGAAAATAACTGAAGTTCTACCTGAGGTCGTACGTACGCGTCATTGCTCCTGAGGTTTAAGATGGTCGCCTCGCTGTAAGTGTGCCTGGCAACCACACCTCTCTAACCTACTCATCACAGGGTGAGTCACAGTCAATAAATTTATCCATGTACGTTGTATCCACTCGTGTAATGTGCTGTGAATCAGACTTTACGTGATTCACGTAGGAAAGGACTAATAAAATATTTTTTACATGACCGATCTGCTGAATTTATGGTTGAAGGTTAAAGTGTTTGGAAAATGAGTTGGTATAATAGGTGTATTCAGCTGCTTATATTTTTCATGTAATGAAAGTAGTAAATGAGTATGCAGCAGTCGACCTAGTCTATCATCAATAGTCCATTACAGTCCCAATACTGGACACGGGTCTCCTCTCAGAA